>VZTD01005744.1:129898-257170 GCA_013397725.1 Rhagologus leucostigma
CGGGCGGCCGGAGGGAGGGAGATGGATGGGGAAGGGGAAGGAGAAGGGGGGTGCGATCCCGCTGGGATGCCGCTGCCCGGAGCCCCCTGCACAGCCCCTGCATTGCAGGCGTCTGCTGAGGGTGGGGGTGTCCCCGCAGCCCCCCGGGCACGGCGGGAGGAGGGTGAGCGGCGGGGTCTGGGCCTGGCTCAGGTAGGAGCAGCAGCTTTCCCTTTCTCCCTGCCCCCTCCCTTCCTCGCCCAGAGTTCATTTAATAAAGGCTATAAACAGCCTCCTCTCCCATCGCCACCCAAACGCTCGGGGCACGGCACTGACTGAGAAAAAAAACCAAAACAACACGCATCTATTTATAAAGCACCCCACCCTGGCGAGGGTCGGTGCATCAAGCGCTCCCCAAATAGTGACACTGTGATGCAGCGGGCGGCTTTCCCTCGCCAACGCCTTTCGGGCGTTTAAAGTTTGTGAGAGATTTCGGTGCCTTTGAAAACAATGTCGTGAGCAAAGGTTGCGCTGACGATCTGTGATCTGTCACACAGTGCCTGGTAAAAGTCCGTGGAAGAAAGTGCTGTCCTCGGTGAGAAAGTTGTGCGGTGATGTGCTGGGTAGTTGGGCTTGCGTGTGAAATGCCAGAGGTTCTGAGCATACGTCTAACCTTTTTGTTACGTTAGATTGTATTCTAGTAGCTGTGATACAACGTTAGGACAGGCTGGAGGTTGACAGTTTCAGGAGAATTGATTCTGCAGGCATCTGTGCGATATGTATTTGTATTTATTTGGTACGATTAAAATATTCCTTAGTGTTGCCATATGGATGGCAGAATTTTGTGGTTACAGAACTAGTGTTTCGGTTTACAGCAGCACTTGGGAAGAACTAAATTTTTTTGAGCTGTATCTTCTGTCAAATGGGAAAGTGCTGTTTGTTGGGGTGGCCTCTGTGGTAACTTTTAAGGTTTAAGGTCCTTAAGGTATGTCATCCAAAGGAATTTTTAATTTTTATTTTTTTTAAGCAGAAGACAATTTTAGATCACGAGAGCAGTAGCTGGAAAGAAGGTAGGTGATATGTTTTCTTTAGATTGTGATACTTAGCATCAGAGTAAGCAGAATCAATTTATAAAGTAGAATCTTGTGATTCTAGGAAATTAATTTCCAAATATGAGCCCTTGTAGCACTTTCCTGAGCTGTTTCAGTGATTGTGTGGCTGAAGAAGGTTTTGTGAAGTACTGGTGGAATTAAGGCTGGATGGCCACTGTTACTCAGCTCCCTGAATGAGTTTCCAAATGACCAAGAATTGTGCAATTTCTAGCCACATATCTTTTCTGATAGCTTCCCTTCTGTTGCTCTTCATAGTTTCTTCTGTGAATAACATCAGAGAAAGCGTGGGCCAGGGAAGTTTTACACTTCACCTATCCAACCACAGTAGCATTCAAAGGAAAGGTGTTAAAGGACAGCAGCTTGGATCGGTGCACCAGCATTAGCTGCTCCTAGTTTTCACTTCCAGGCCTTTCTGGGTCTCCCTTTTGTGTATGAGACTGGGCTGGAAGCCTTGCTGATGCATCATGCCAGTTATTAATGTTTTCCTCACAGAGATCTCTGATAAAGTCCTCAGATAAATGTGGGGAGAGTTTGTCCTCTCACGCTCTTCTGGCATAGCCATGTTTTTCTCATATACAGGCTGGGCCTAGCTCTGGTTTACAGGTTTAGTCCTCTGCTTGATGGTTGTCAGGTAAATCTCTCCCCTCGAGGTAGAAAAGGTATAGTAGAAAACTATACCTGTTTTCCAAGTATTTCCTTAACTATCTGTGGGTATGCTTGGGATACTTTTGTTGAAAGCGAGGAGAGATGGAAATGCCAAATGACTGGTGAAGCTTACAGGTCCAAACAAGCAGAACTCACTCAGAGCAATTTGAATTAAAGCAGAATACTAAAAAGTTTTTTTTTTTTCTATAAAATTGAGCTGGTTGCTTCTTATCTGGAGTGCAGCTTATGCGGTGGAGTTGAGTCATTCTTGCTGAGATTGCATTTTGAGAACTGTCGTTAAAATGCTTAGATATTTAACTCTGGCACAGTATAATTTGCAAACTTATGTAACTGGTGTGTTTTTGAATGCAGCTGTCAATAAGAGATCTTATTGCACTTTTCCTTTTTAGTGGAACTAGGGAATATAAAGCAGCTGCTTTCACAAAATGACCTAAATATAAGTAATTTAAGAATAGCATATTTCTTACTAAAATACTGTCATTTCTACTGGCTTAATTTTTACGTGTTCAGGTCTATTCTGATGTACAAAATACTTACGTAATTGGCTAGGCAGAACGGCATTGCAATTAAGTGATGGAATGATGCAGGTTGTGCTGAATAAACAAGTTTTAGAATGGAAAGTACTGTAAAATAACTGTTTTCATTTTGCCTCTGCAAACCAGGGACATTTTAAAGACTTGAATAGTAGTAGTGTTTGAAGTCAAGACAGTAGTGGTTTATCATAGCTAAACCTGAGCAAAAGTGCGTTTATTCTTGCTATTGCATGCGGACCTTTGTAACTTTTGCTCCTCTTTTCTCATAAATCATACTTTACTTTTTACTTTTTTAAAAAAGTTGATGTATCATCTGTTTCTTTCTAAATGATGCGACTTGTAGTCTCATTTGTTCTTTCCTAAATTAATCTCTTTTTGTATCATACTTGGTTGCTGAACTCTTACTGGTCTCTGTAGTTTTACTCACATGATCTAAATTTCAGTTTAGAATACTAGGATAAGGAATAAATTTCTGTAACATTTACACATGCTTAGCTACAATCTGCTTTGTTGAATGAATGGCAAATGCAAAGTATCAAGTCTGTGTGTACAATATGTAATCCCTGAAAAAATGACAGTGTTCTTAGGATATTTAGAAGAACCAGGGAATGTGCATACATGTGCATTTTATGTACATTCCATTCACCAGAGCTAAAAAATATTGTTTAAGGAGGATTCATGTATTTGAGCCATGATGTGGTGGAGATAACATTTTCTACTTGTAGCTTCTTTATGTTGCTCTCTGTCTGTGAAGGAACAATTTAGCATTTATTAAGATTTAATATTTCTAGAGTAAATCACTTGACTCTTAAGACTGGGAAGAATGTTTAGACCAAGGGAATTGTAATCAGGGCAGGAGAAGAAAGCAAGTGTGATACCATGGGAGTGAACAGGCTGATTTTTGTTCCTGGGTAGAGGCAGTTACCACTGGCTGTTACTGGTGTTGTACACTGCTGCAAGGTCTGCTTTTCTGTAGTTGTCTGCTAAACTCTGCTCTGTGTTAAACCACGAACTAAGTTACAGATTTCTGTCAAGTTGTTATCTTTTTTCTTATTTATTTTGTTTGTGTTTAAACACAAATACCAGTACAATCCACTAATGGATATTTCAGCTGTCTATTGGACTCCACAGAAGAGAGTGTGTTTATAAATACGTGAAACAGTTGCTCAGATTTTTTTAACAGCTCTTCTCAAAAGGTGTTTATATGTGACTAAAACAACAGAATAAAAACTTCTTTCACTGACAGTTCCAGTGAAGTACACTTCTACTGTTTAGAGTGTAAACTTTATAGCAGTATATACCTATGTATATGAAGAGAGCATCTGAGAG
Organism: Rhagologus leucostigma; assembly: GCA_013397725.1. NCBI lineage: Eukaryota > Metazoa > Chordata > Aves > Passeriformes > Rhagologus > Rhagologus leucostigma. The sequence continues at coordinate 133,518 of VZTD01005744.1, forward strand.
TGCTACAAAGGAAAAAGCAAAACTGGCTAACCATCTTTCAATATTGAAATGTGGAGAAATGCAGTTTACACAGAGAGGAAAAGTACATTAGCCTCTTCATTGCTAACAGGTTAGTTCTCACTTAAAGTAAGAATATTTTAGTAGATAAAAAGGTCTCTAAATTCTTCTAAGATAGTAATTTACAAACCCAACAAACTCAAGTGTAACATGACTTGTATTTTGATAGCTGCAGTTTAAATAAAGCAAAGCACTTCAGTGTGCTTATGGTGATACGCCACGTGCAGCTGAATTATGTGGGACTACTCAGATGTGTGATGTTGCTCTCATGCTTAAATGCCTTGTTGGATTGTGACCTAGAGGATGAAATGTGCTCTCATCTTTGGGTCTCAGCTGTAACTTGAAGGATTTTCTGTATCTATGTGTGCAATTCATTTTTACTGCCAACCGTCCTTGTGATCTGAAAGTCAAATGGTAGCCTGTACTCTTCTTGACCGTATTTCATAGCTGTTTGTCCATTAAGATCTGTGGTATTTTTTACATAGAAATAACCTAAAATGCAGTAGCCACAAGAACTGTGTAAACTCTGCCTGAGCTCTTTGTGTTTGGAGATGAGTTTAAGGAATTCTCCAGCTGTTAAGTAAAACCCAGTCTTTGGAAAGGAGTACAGAATGTGGAAAAATGTGGGCGGTTAAGCAGCTAGCATTAAATCGTAGGAAAATTTAATGAAGAAAGAATCAGTTGCTGTCAGTAAATAATTTTCTGGTTCCCTCAGTCAATTACAGTAAGTATTTGGACAGACCCTTGTTAAAAATCAACTGCTGCCAGTGTCTGTAAGGAGCCATTCTGAGGCTGCAGAGCGAGGCCCTGTAAGCTTAGGAAATGCTGGCATTAGCACTGCTTTGATTTTTGAAGAACAGGTGAATTCAACAATGTCCTCATTAAGTGACCAGAATATTTAGAGCTGTCGTGAACTCTGGTTTGGGCTGAGGGGAGCCCCTTTACTGCCTTGTTTATCATGGGCAAATCACCTCTCTGCTGGTAGTGATAGAAGTGAACTTGGCAATCAGTGTGCCCTGCAGAGGAAAGCCTTCTGTCCTGAAAGCTTCTGTCTGCATAAAAGGCTAAAAACAATAGGGTTGTTTTTTCCATTGGGTTCTTTTTTATATTTTTATGTAATGTTGGGTGAAAAATCTACTTTATTAAAGCAGTCATCCTCTGTTCTTGTTCTTCTAATGAGATAGGAATGCTGGGGACGTGAGGGCAAAATAGCTTTGTAAATAAAATCTCTGTGTGTGTACAAATGAACAAACTCCAGCTTTTCCTAAGCTTTGAGGATTTGACTTCCAGGTCTTAATGTGCTTCTGGCATAGTTTTGATGTCATTTCCTTGCAAGCAAAGCCAGGTTACAGCTGTAACTTCAGAACATTTCCTATTTTATTGCCGTTTTATTCCCAGGTGTAGCCATCAGGTTTCAAGTCTCTCTTGTATGCTGCTTTTCCTATATCCTCACCAGAATAGTGTTAATATTGCTGAGACTAGAACTCCACAAATGTCTTCATGTAAAGTGAAGGGTCTGGGAAATTGCTTGTGTATTATTTCATAATATTGGGTGCTTGACTAAACAGGAAGTTTTGGGGCTTTCATGCAAACCTCATCTTCTAATTATTGGGCACACGCATACTGGTTGTGTTTTCTGTAAATAGTTTATTTTTATTTTACTCCCAAGCTCTATCTGTATAAACTTTATTTTCACTTGGGTTTCATTCTGCCATATTGATAAAAAAAATTGCTCATGAGACGAACCATAAGCAGCTGGCTGATACTTCATGTTGAAGTTAGGAAAATCTGAAGTTTGAAAACTTTAAATAATTAGTTTTTAAAAGGAGCAGTGACATTGGTGAGCAACTAGAAACACAAAGAGGAAAAATTAATGAGCAGATAGAGGGATGATTCCATGTGTTCAGTTTTCTTGAAATATATAGGACTGTATTAACTAAATTTTTAAGATGTTTGCGGTGAGGTTATCAGTGAAACAATCCAACAGAGGGATGGTGGGGTTCTGTAAGAATTTGTACACATCACCACAGGCAACAAACAGTATCAACTGTAAAAAAAATGGCAGTTTCCTGAACTGAGAGTGACTGTGTGAATGTAATTTTTCCCCCATATTTCAGGAATACTTCAGTTAATAGTTTCAGTTCAGTTAATGCATTTGCTGTTTTGTTGTTTTTTAAATTATTGTTATTCGAGCCTCCCTTTGTTTTTGGAATCTCAGCAAATAATCCCATTGGGACCTTTTTCCATGGAGCATCTTTTTCTTGGTTTATTTTAACACTTAGCTAAAACACTGACAAAGACAAATTGGCAGTAGCTTGACTTCAGTTGCATTTGAACAACCAGAACAGTCCTGGACAAAAGCCATTCTGGTCTAGAGGCTCTTTACCCAATAGCTTCACTCTTTTGGGCAGGGTCAGGATGGGCTAGGACTCCAGTTCTGTCTTGATTTTTCTGAATATGTTTACCTGAACTTGAGAGAAAAAGTAAATGCTTTTTGTTTGGTTGGGTTTGATTTTTTCCTTTGACACAGAAATGGCAGTGGAATGATGTGAGCCTTCCTTTAAAGAAAACATTCCTCTGTGAGTCTTTTAACTTTTTTTTTGTGGAGATATTGTTTGATTGGTAAAACTGACAGTGAACGAAGATACTGAGGCTTCAAGCTGTAAATGAGAGATCAAAAAAAAGAAATTTAGAGAAAAGGGAGGTTTTAGCTATTGTTTGAGGTATTTGATATGTTCAGATTTATTAAATTCTTGCACTGTAAGTGGCTTGTACTCAAGTAGGAATTTTCATTTAGGCCCACAATGTTTAGGAGTGGGGTAATGATCTATTATGATGAGAAATGACAGTGGCAGAGCACTCGTGGTATTACAAATACTGGAAAAAATTGTAATTCAACTTTTATGACTTACTATAGTTCCATTCTTCTGGGTCGTCTCTTTCTGTTTCCTTTCCACCCATGTTTTCTTTGTGGTGAAACTATTGCTGTATGTAGCTCTGTTGGAATGGCTGTGTAGCACTGTGTACTCCTGTCATGAGCGGCTCGCTTGGAATCCTTAAATTCACTTGTTTGCCTTGCTCTTTCAAAAAATTTGAATCTTATTGCATCTCATTGATATATAAACTGAAGCAAGGCCTTTCTTTCTCCCAAATTCTGTCTGCACAGACTGTAGCTTCCTTGGATCTTCCAGTTCTTTTTTTCAGTTGCTTCAGTGGGGCTCTGAATTTTGGCTGGAGCCTGCAGGAATTTCTGCACTGTTAACAAAGCCGTTGTCTAAGCTTTGTGTCTAAAATGGGTGTTTTTTGTTTATCTTCCAGCACTTCTAAGTAAGAAATCTTTGGAAAATGAGGTATAACCAGAAAGTTATACTGAACTCAGCACCAGCATGGGCATGTTTTCTGCTTATTGATGCTTTCAAGCAAGGACCTTGGCATTTTCATTCTCATGCTGTTCAGACAGCAGCACATGAATTTATGCAGAGCTACCTCATTGATTTTCATAGTTCTTGTTAGTGCCATTTTGGTTGTCTGCATGGTTTTTCGTAGTGATTGGGCTGTTAGCATTTTTGATGCTGCTGTGGTTTTTCCTCTTATGTCTTCCCACTTCTAATTTGTAGTACAGATATTTAGAAAGAAGCAGGAATTCTGTCTGGGCCAAGAAATACTCACTTAATCGTGTTCTGAGGGTGCCAGTCATGTTAGGATCCTGATGAGTGACTGGCACTTGTGGATGCAAGTTGTATCTCTTCTCGGAATCAGTGTAGTGATTTTTCATTCCCAGCAGCAGTCTCGGTGATTCTGGAAAGAACTGAGTTTCTTCCATAACAGACCATATTGCAAAATTAACTCCGTAAAGAATTCTTGAAACTACATCACCATCTTTCAAACTTCTGAAGGAACAATTTGTTAGAGGTGAATTATCTTTTTCAATGTCCAGGGCTTCCTTTTGGAAAAATCAGATTACACATGTCTCTGCTGGAGAGAGTTTGAACCTCAGCCAAAATACACTCATATTGAGAAGCTTCTCATTTAACCTTGGAACAGGTTTAGTTGTCTGCAGGAAAGGTAGGTAGGAGCAGAAAATAATGTTTTAAGAAGAAGCTGAAACATGTTGTTGGAGGGAGGGTGTTAACTTAGAAATGGTTACCTTCTGTGTTCCAGAAGGCTTTAATAATCCTCTCCTAAATCCTACCTGCCCTGCCATACACACCACGTGGGATAAAATATTTTGCTGCTTAGTACAGGGAGGCATTTGGAAAGGCTGTCAGCTCCTAGCTAGGAGAAGGGATTTTAAGCAGAAGTTATGTTTAAAAAAAACCAAAAAACATCTCTCCAGACAACTTAGCTCAGTGAAATGGCGGTGCCTGTGGACCAGCTACTAAGAGGTCAGAGCTCATAGGTGTTTGTATCAGAGGTGCAGTGATTTAGTATTTTCTGCTGTGCTGTGAAGTTGTAATAGCCATCACTGTTGCATATTAATTAGTGGGAGAGAGGGAGGGCAAGTTGAGGAAGTTTGGAACAGTTCATACTTTCCCTCATAGACACAGAGTTATTAACTTGCTTCCTCTGGGTTGGTTTTTTTTTGTCTGCCACAAGCCGTACCTGCTACATCTCTCCTAAACCAAAAGTTCTTAATGTTATTAGAAATTTTCTTACCCATATGGGTAGTTTCTTATATTCTTCCTTTTGCAGTTTTCTCACTGAAATGTGACACAGACTGTGGTGGCATCCTCAAGAAGCAAATGTTCTGTTGAGGAAATGGTGTGTTAGTCTGTGTTTATTGAAATAGCCCCACTTCTATATTTTATTTCTTTTACTTCTTTTTCATAAACATTTCATGTCTCCTAGCTGGCCATGTATTCCTCTGTCTGAAAGTACATATTCAGAAACATCAACTGTAGTTTTTTAGTGTTTTATTGATGTTTCGAACTGTGAATGCCAGAACTCAGTCATATAGCCTCCAATAGTTTTTAAATAGTTTCATTGGCAAGAAGCTTTTTCATGACTTCATTCAGCCCATGACTGTGGTGTAATTATGTCTCCTCATCTGCGTGTTCTGTTTTATTTTAGTCATTCTTCCGATCCCTGGGATGTTCTCTGACATGTTGTTTGTTAAACTTAATTGATTTGGGGCATCCAGTATGTACTGTCAGTTTTTCATTCAGCAGGCTGTAACTTCTGAAAATGTTTCCACGTTTGCACAATTACATGCTGTCTGGCTACTGCATCCAGCCTGCTTAAGGCAGAGGGAAAAGTACTGTGGATCAGGCTGGAGTTGAAGTGAATAAATGCCCTTTTTCTAGTCAGTAGCAGTCTGTATAATTTGGTGACTTGCTCTGTGTCCTGTAGTTCAAGTAAAGGTTGTAATCTTTCTGTATGGTCCTCATTACAACACACAGGGTGTAATGTCACTGAGAGAATTGTTCCAGGAAATTGGAGTGTGGGGATATTTCTCAGCTTAGTTAGAACAAGTGCCTGTGACTTTGGTGTGGTTCATATAAGCAGCTTATTCTAGTGGAAGGAATACAACTTGAACATTGTTTAAAAAGGATTATTAATTTACATATTGTTCAACTGAAAGTTTCAGATGGGGATGGTTAGTTTTCTTGGACAAAACGATCAAATCTTTGTCCAAATTCCTTGGAAAAATAAATTTATATTTCTGTAGGGGTATGTGGAATTGCATTAACTGTCCTTTGTGAACAATTTAGGGCTTATTTTTGTTTGAACCTTGTGGCAAATGAACAAGCAAATAGCAAAACAGTAAAATTTATTTTCTTGTGTAGCAGAAAGCATTACATTTGTGCTGCCTGGATAGCACAATTTGAGGAACAAATGAAGGGGCAAAGAGATTTCATGCATTCCAGTGATGTATCTGTGGTTGTCCATGGTTGTCCATGGCCTGGTATACTAATTACCCTCCTTTTCTTTCCCACTCTGTTCTCCAGTTGCATCTACTTTCAAGGACTTCAGCTACTGACTCTTTGGCATGCTCCATTCATTATTTCAGTTTTGTTTCTAATGCTGCAGTCCTTTGAATTTTGGCACTCCTGTGTTTTATCCAAAATCTTGTTATTTGTGTTGATTTTTCTAGGCCCTATACAGTATTCTTACTTTTTTCGTCTGCAAATCACAGCTTGAGTTTTTTGTGCACTTGCTGGAGAGGCTGTCCTTCAGTTTGACCTCCACAAAATCAGTGCTTCAGAAATCATGGTTAAAATGCACTTGTAGATGCAGAGATGCACCCCCTGCGCATTCATTTCTATTCACGTGAATTGACCCACCCATTTGCATGTCTAGTTTTCTTCAGATGCCTCTCTGTTATTCAGAGCCAAAATCCAGAAATTTTGGCTGCAGAAAGCTCTTCTCTTTTAGGACCTAAAACTAATGAAAGTCACTGATACAGAAATGGTGATCCAAGAATCATCTTAGATTAAAACTGAAATTTGCTCGGCTGATTGCTGTGCAGTTGTAGCACCAGATGATGTGTGAGAGTCACCATTTCTGAAGAAAATGTTGCACCTCTGACCTTTTTACAAGGCACCACCCTTACAGTACTGTTCAGAATGGTCCTTCTCTAAGGAAAAAAAAACAACAGTGGGTGGTGTATGTTTGCCACTAAATTTCATGATTAAAGTGCCTTTTCTCTTACTTTGCGTTTAATAGGAAGAGAGAGAATGTCTGTCTCCTTCAGTACCTATGTGCATCATTCAAGCATCCCAAAAGTTGAGGCTTCTAGAGCAGAGGACTGGTTCAGTCTCCTGCCATGAGACTGCAGTTTTCTGACATGACTGTAGAAATGTGTGACTGGGTTAAGATAGTAAAATTATGTGGAGAATAAAGGTCGTAAAATGAGGGCTCCTCTTAAGGCAGATGACTAAAGACATAAAGAGAGGCTGAGTTAAGCCACGTTCAGGATCTGTTTTATGTATTGCACACATTGCGTGCAGCCTCTTCTGGGTCTGTGTTTTTACATAACAAAGTCATGCTGTAACTTGGGCACTTGCACTGCTATAGGTTAATCAGATTTGCATACAGAGTTATATGCTTAACCAAAGGTGTCATTCCAACTCAATCACTGTAGTGCACAAAGCACCTCATCAAAGGATGACAACTGTGCTCATAATTTAGGTAGACACTGGTGTGTGGAAGATGTTTCCATAGATATGGACTCAGTAACAGGGCTAAAAGGTATTTTTAGTAGGAAGGAGGCTCGGCTCTCTCATGTCAGCATTTCTCTGCGTGTGTCCATCTCTTCTTTTAAAACTAAGATTATTTTTTTTCATAGCTAAGACTCTTTAAATTCTTCAGGTTTTAACTACACATAAGGGTGTCTTGGTTTGAAAGACAGGTGTCTGCTAAGGAAGGCTGGAGCCTCCCTTGGAATGGAAAATGTAAACCCCTTCCCTCCAAATTATTATAATTTTGAAATTAAGGGGCTTTCAGGCAAAGATATGAGGAATAGGAATATCAGTTCTTTACTAGTATATATAACAAGGCAATAATACAGAAGCACTGGCTTAAACTGCCAGAGTCAGGATATGACCTGACACCCTGTCGGGCAGGGTGGTGGTAGCAGCCCGATTCAGGGGTGGCTGCAGTCCTCTTGAGGTGACAGATGTGGCTCTGTCAAAGCGGTGATCCTGTAGAAGGGTCTGGTCTTCCTCTGAAGGTCCAGGGGTGGTTATATAGCTCTTGTCCTTTGGGAATCCAGTAGGTAAGGGCTGCCTGTGGTGTTCCAAACCTCGGGTTATATCCAGGTAGGAATGCTTGGTTCCTCCCCCTGGGCAGAGCATCTCACAATGGGGTGATGTAATTTTATGAGTCATGCAGTGAGGTTAGCTGGCCCATTAACAGAAGATATCTCTCCAGAGGGAGTTATCAAGGATGTGTCACAGAAGAGGTAAAGAACACTGCCCCACCTGGTTTTAACAGCTGATGATAGAATACATGCTTTTGGTTACATCTCACATTGTAACTTAAGACAAAGAGTATGGGGGGAGAAGTAGCAGGTAGTCTCCAATTCGTCAGAATTCACAGATTGGTCAGTTTTAACTGGATTTTTTTGGAATGAGAAATGAAATTCTGGAAAAAACCAAAAGGTCTGGCACATTCATCCTATCCACAAGTAAACTATGCTTTTTCTGCAGATAAAGTAAGGACTTTGAAAACCTGGCCTATTCTCCTGCAGGTTTAGACTGCTCTTCTGGTGGAAGTCTGGTTAGCTGGAGTGTGGCAGAGAAGACAACTGCAGTCTGTTATTGCAGTTTTCAGAGGGTGATCACTTCATGCTGTGGGCAATTTCTGAAAGAGCTGTCCCGTGACCACATTGTGGTTTTCCTTCTGCCCAGCTGTATTCACATCTGTAGTGGGCAACTCTTAACCCTGAAGAATCCTGGGTCAGCATCTCACATGCAAAGCTTAGCTTAAAAGACCACCAGCTTTCAGGTTGCCTTCTGGAGAGGGATAAGGCAATTTGGTATTTAAATGGAGAGTGATTTATTTAGCAGTTCTGTAGTTGTTGTTAGAACTTCACACAGACTGTCTGTATGTATTTCTAATTTGCATTATAAACTACTGAGCAGGACAAACATTTTACAAAGCACAACTCTGAATGTTGTGTACGTAGTAAGGTGAGAGATTAGAAGAAAAATGGCCCTTTTTAGTCCGTGTTTCGACAGTGTTTGTGATCAGTGTAACTGTATCCTGTTCTTAATGTTTTTCTGTTTTGTTTTAAACACAGCAATAATGTCAAATACCTCACAAAAATATATTTGCCAGGGCAGTTTCTGCTTTTTGAGCTCTAAATTAACGTGAAAAAGTTGAATATCTGCATTCTGTTTAATGATCTCCTCAACAAAAAGAACATTCAGTGTTAAACTCTGCTGCTATCATAGAATGAATAAAAAGTATTATTCAGCAAAATAATTCCCCATGTGATTTATAGCAGTGTTCTGTAATTATTTTGATCACTCTGACTTCACCAGAGTTGCATGTGAAGATAAAAAAGTCTTAAGTCGTATTTTTTTCCTAGCAACTGCAGTAATGTGAACCTCCTGCATGTGCTTGGGACGCAAGACACACACCGTGCACAGCTCTGTTTCGTTGGTTAGTTACAGCTTGCTTGGGCATCAATATTTTGTGTTCACTTGAGAAGAGACAGAACTCCAGAGCGGGGTTTGGGGTGAGAGGAAGCAGAGGTGAATTGCTGCTGCCATCCCCGTACAGCTGAAGTAGTGTTTTGTTTTCGTTAACAGAGCATGTGAGCCAAAGAGTGCATAACCAGTCCCTGTGCCTCTCATTTGAATCACTGTTGTGGTGAGATCAAATATAAACATTTCTTGACTGTTTGTTCTAACACAGATGTTTTAGAAAGGTTGATAGTGGCTGGAAGAGTGTGTAGAGCTTTGTTGGATATATGGTGTCACTAATGGCTGGTGCTGTATTGCAATAGAAGCATATTATAAAAATGTGATGTTGTCACTTAGAAAACTGGTCAAATATATTCCATGGTCAAGTTAAACATTTCTAAAACCCCTGGTGTACTGATTTTTCTACTAGTGCAGCTGTTAGTTGGGGCCTCAGGTAAAATCTGCTTCTGAGGTTCTTTTCACAGCTAATTTTTGTCCACCAGTCTTCAAATAGAAAAGCTCATAGTTTTGTTCCATTACCTTGTATTGTATAACAGTGATTTGCAGACTCTTTGATGCTTCCCAAGGCATAATTTGCAAGTATGTAAAATGTGTGACCTATTTTGTATGATTTTTTTAATAATGAATGCACAAATAAACCGATGTGGATTAGAAGGGTGGGTTGGATGGTTAGGGTGTGAAAACCATGAAGATAAACCAGTCAGTTTACACTGCTTGCAAATATAACTCTTATTCTCTTAAGCATGAATATTTGCTGCATCACATCCCAAGGAGGAGGTGAAGGAGGAAAGGGTGTGCAGTGTATGGGTCTGGCTTTAATCTTGATTCACACAGGAATTTACAGTACTGTGATTTTATTTCCAAGCAGATTTCCTCAGACTTGTCAGAGGCAGTTGTCTTTCAGTGAAGCATGAATACATGAGGGTTTTAAGTAAATCTGCAGCACAGACATCTGAGAAGCTGCTGCGTAATTTAACCGAAAATCTAAGGATGAGGTTTTACAAGATGGCTGAGCCAAACTAATGGCTTGCTGCTGCCTAAAGGGACAGCTGCTCTGTTCCTTCCCAGTCTTGCTCCCAGTTTATCCAACGTTGCTTTTTCCTTTATGCAGACTCTGGCATCCGCTTGGTCATTCAGATAATTTATCTGTTTAAAAAAAGCCAAATAACAACCGAACCCAAAAAAACCCTGAAACTTCCTTCCTGAAAGAAAACCTAATCAGTTTGCTTTCATTTCCCCATCATTACCAGAAAAGCAGTGTTAGCAAGAAATTGTGGCCAGCAGGTAGGGATCTAGGGAATGCCACTGTCCTGGAAACACTGAACTCTTTCATGGCTCAGTAGTTGCAGGGAACAGCCATTCAGATGTGTGCCAGTTAACAAGTCCTCTTTGAAACTGGTTTCATACATAGTTCTATTAGTGGCTTTTGTCAGAACCACGAATGACAGTGAATGTAAATTTTTCAAGTAAAACAGCTGAAAATACAAAGGTATGAAAAGTGCGGTTCAGTAGTAGCGTCCTCATTTAAATTAGATGAAAGCAATGTGAATTTGACTGGAGACACAGAAAAATCAGCTTTATAGTTGTGTATTTTGGTCATCTTAACATTATTCGTGCCATTATTTAATAGCTTCCAATAGGATTTTTAAATGAGATGCTTAAGAAACATCTTAATAATCCTTTTTTTTTTCCTTTGTAGAACTGAAGGAAGGTCATCATGGGAGCATTTTTAGACAAGCCAAAGATGGAGAAGCATAATGCCCAGGGGCAGGGGAATGGGCTGCGTTACGGTCTGAGCAGTATGCAAGGCTGGCGTGTGGAAATGGAGGATGCACACACGGCTGTGATTGGTTTGCCAAATGGACTTGATGGATGGTCGTTTTTTGCTGTCTATGATGGGCACGCTGGATCACAGGTTGCCAAGTACTGCTGTGAGCATTTATTAGATCACATCACGAGCAACCAGGATTTTAAAGGTCCAGATGGGCCACCATCTGTGGAAAGTGTAAAGAGCGGCATCAGAACAGGTTTTCTGCAAATTGATGAACACATGAGAGTCATCTCCGAGAAGAAGCATGGCGCAGACAGAAGTGGGTCAACAGCTGTGGGTGTCATGATTTCTCCCCAACACACGTACTTCATCAACTGTGGAGACTCGAGAGGTTTGCTCTGTCGAAACAGGAAGGTTCACTTCTTCACGCAGGATCACAAACCAAGTAACCCGCTGGAGAAGGAGCGTATACAGAATGCGGGTGGCTCCGTAATGATTCAGCGTGTGAATGGCTCCCTTGCTGTTTCAAGGGCACTTGGGGACTTTGATTACAAGTGTGTCCATGGGAAAGGTCCTACAGAACAGCTGGTCTCACCCGAGCCTGAAGTTTATGAAATTGAGAGATCAGAAGAAGATGATCAGTTCATCATCCTGGCTTGCGACGGTATCTGGGATGTTATGGGAAATGAAGAGCTGTGTGACTTTGTAAGATCCAGACTTGAAGTCACTGATGACCTTGAGAAAGTTTGCAATGAGATAGTTGACACCTGCTTGTACAAGGTAGCCAGACTTGAGAGAAGGAGTTTACTGTGTTTTCACTATTTGAAGTTTATGAACACGTTAATAATAAGTTTGATCTCAGTCTCTAAGTGTCCAGTGGTTTATGGTAACCTGACTTTGGCAGTGATGACCATGTTTCCCACAAAAGTGGTGATAGAAGGGGAACGAACACACAGCAGAAACCATGTTTATCTGGGTGGTTTTTTAAATAAGACTGTATAATAATGTACAGATACATTGTGATCAGTGGAAAACTAGAAGCTGATGGGAATTTATGGGCAAGCCAAAGACAATAACTGCCCTTTTCTGTTTCATAACATACTTTACAAAACCTTAACTCTTAAGACTTAATCAGGCTAGAGAGTATTTTTCCCCTTTCTAATCTTCCTCTGCTTTCTTGGGCACATAGTAGTAACATTACTGTCACATTTACACCAAGATAAATGCAGAATCAATGAACCTTGACTTCATATTTTGAAGACTTGGCTTCCTAAGTTAGTTTTTATTTTGGTTTAATTACTGTATTTCTTATTCACTATTGTATAATACAGCTCTGAAACCAGCTCAAATAGAAGATGAGACTATTGGTTTAACGAAACTATGTAACTTTGTGTGCATTAACTTCTACTTTGTGTTAATAAGTTGCAGTGTGATGCAGTTATGGAACAGGTTTGAAGTACTGAGTTTCCTGGCTTGATACTTATTTTGCAAAGGCAAACTGGAAGTCATAGTGTCAAAACCCCCACTTTTTTCTAAAGAAACAAGACAACATCTCTGCTCTTCCCACATGGCTAACAGGATCATTGTTTCCCATCTGGAAAATTGTGATTGCTTTCCAACACCTTGGCAGATTGATAGTGGTTATATTTTTATTTACTATTTCTGTTTGGTAATCCTAAAAACAAATACCAGGAAAGGAACAGTGGCTTGTGGATGCTGTAAGCTTTGCAGGAGCCAACTGTCAGCACCTCCCCGTACACCCATATACTCTTGTTCTGCGCACTGGCTTGTTCTTGATCTCGCTGATGTCAGTGCATTTAATTAGTGTTAAAAGTTAAGCCTATGGATGCATGTTTGTAGGCCAAAGCACAGGGGTATTGAAAGTAAACCAAACAGTTACTCTGCATGAGCAGAATGTGTTTGTATTTTAACATATTGAAGTACTTGGGTTCTCTTTAGTTGGAGTTTTAAATGTTAACGTTTTTTGCAAAGACCTGGGTACTTTACAGCTGATCTTCTAACAAATTCTCTCCCTTGTAACTTTTCTTGTTTTAAATGAAAAGGAGAAGAAAAAACCTAATAGCTGTGATTTTAGGTGGAAGCACTGTCTGAATTCAGCACTTTCCTGCTTGTTAGGGCTTTTAAGCAGTGATGGTTTTGTTCACCCATTCAGCTGTTTTCCCAAAACGATTGGATGATACTTAAAACAAGATGGAACATAAGTTTGTAATTATACATCACTCATTACTAATGTCAGTTTTTATAAGACAATGGGCTGTCTGTAACTGGCTCCATGTAGTCTTCAGACCATAAAAGAGAAAAACAGTGACTTAAGAATTGTACTGAATGAATGGACCTGGAATTCTGTAAGGGGTACAGGGAGATTAATTCTAATGATAATATTAATCCATAATAGTGAGAGTTGGATTCTGATACCATATGATTTGTGAATTTCTGTGTTAAAAATGCTTTGATGTGTGTCTAGCCTGGTGTGTCTACATTTCTCAAATCATTTTTTCTTTTCCACCAGGGAAGTCGAGACAACATGAGTGTGATATTGATCTGTTTTCCGAATGCACCAAAGGTATCACCAGAGGCGGTGAAAAGAGAGGCAGAGTTGGACAAGTACCTGGAAAGCAGAGTAGAAGGTGGATCATTTAAAAAAAAATAAGTAACTTTGTTTCTAAACAGACCCCTGGCCCCCTTCCCCTTCCAACAACTAAACCCTTAACACATACAGGCTTTTTAATAGACCTTCAAGTGCCACTGGCCATCCTGTGTACCTCTGAAAAAGGCACTCATATATGTCCTGAAAAAGTTCTGCTATGAAAGTACAGCAGCCTGTAGCCCTGAAAAATATTCAGGATGGCAGAGAATTCATTTGTGCTCAGTGTTCTTCCTGAGTCTGTTGACAGCACTAACTTCAGACCAGTGAATCCTGGTTCCTGTTACATGGAGTTAAATGAAATAATCAGAATATCTTGCAAAGTGTCTATGAATATGGTAATTTAAGTGCCATTTTTCCTTATAGTTAAGTACAAATCAGTTAGCTGTAATATTTTATTATCCAGTTATAGTAGGGTTACAACTTGATTACTGTAATCTTTAAGCACCTGCTTACATATTTACTTATTTGAAAGTATGTCAGAAATTTGTCAAAGCTCATCTTTAAGCATTCATGACAACCAAAAGCTGGGAACTCATCTCTTACTCTGATAGTAACTTAAAAATTTTTCTTTAAATTTGTATTTCAGGGGTTCTTAAACTTTAAATTGAAACTGCAAGTCTGGGGCTTTTTGGATCACATAAAAATGATATTTGAAATCAGTTTGATTCAAATAATTTCTGATTAAAACTGCAGTTACAGTGCCTTTTGATATTTAAAACCAACTACAGCTTGGAGTTTGTTTCTGAAATCTAAGACATGCTGTATGCATTATTTGCATAGGTTAAGTCTATTTTTGAAGTGGACTCCTCTATATGTTACAAGTCTAGTTATGTGTGTGTATACTCCCAAGAATCCTTAATAGCACACAGGGCACGATAGGCAGAGTTCTCCACAACTATGGTAGCAGTGATTAGTAAGTTAGAGGAGTACATTATGCACTTCTTTCCTCCTTAACTTGCGTGAAGGTAACACAGTGCAGCTCCAGAAATTTCACAGAGAACTTGCCTGCATGGGAATTGTGGGCTCAGACAGATTCATGTGCAATTTTTAAAGCACTTACAACCTGTGTAGGTGCTCCTTCAGAAAGTGCCACGTTTTTCAAAGGCCTCGCTCGCCAGGTCTTGGCAACCTGCATCTGTTCTGCACCTGAATAAATGCCCAGGCAGACATTTCTGTGTTTTAATCTCAACACTTGCCTGAGAGGAGAGGTTGGTGCACAGTCAGGGCTGGTGTGAATCTCCCTGACAGCGTGGCAGGAATATCCCAGTGCAGTTACACTGTGGGAGGGAAGTGTCAGATGGCTCCCTCCATGCAGAGCAGGGAGCAGGTTTGCACCAGGCGTGTGAGGAGCTTGCTGTGTGTGCCCACCCACAGATTTGGTGAAGAACGAGCGTGCTGTACGTTCACACATTGATTCACAGCGTGGTAACTCTCCTTATCTGGGCGAGTACTGCCTTCTTATCTTAGATATTTTGTCTTGAGTTCAGGCAAACCCGTGACCTAGAATATGAAAATACGATGAAGCCAAGGCTGCGTGTTCAGCTGGCCTCATTGTACCCCAGGAATATTACAGTGAGGAAAGCTGGAACTTTTGTGCAGCTGCTTCATTTTATAAAGGAAGATCCTAAACACTGGACCTGCATGTGATTATGGTACATACAAGAAATTTGGCTGCTGGTACTTTGCATTTATACAAATAGGAAATTGCAGGAATGAGCAAAGCATGATAATTGCATAGAGGCAGAAGGATTCTGTATGTAGTTATAAAGCACTTTAATATAATTTAATGGGATGATGTCTGAACAACTTGAGGAAATATATTGTACTTCCCCTCAAGGGTCTTTGTTTAATTTTTAGAGTTATCCTCAATCTTTTGTCTGTTGTTGCACAAAAATATTATTTAAATTAATGAATTGTAGTAAACACTACTCAACCCAGCAGTGACTTGTATCAGCTGTTTGCAAAATTTGGCCTTTTAGGATTTATGCATGAGGAAAATTGAAAGGCCTGAACTAAAGCAGAATTTCAAGAATAGGAGTTGATAACTTTGTTACATTTAACTTAATTCCTGTACCATTGCATTGTTTCTGAAGTAAATAGACAATGCCTTATTGACTAGTAAGGTAGGACTGCTGCAGCATCTGAAACTTTATACACTACAGTGAATAATCTTGCTCTTTTCCTAGGATACTATAAGAGTGGCAGTGCTTAACTTAAAAAGCCTGATTTTTGGCTGAAGGAACTAAAAAAATATAGAGTACTTTTAGAATGATCTTACTAATCTGCAATATCAATTTAAATTTAAAATTCATTAAAATGGAAACATGGTCAAAATGCGTATTATGTGTTTTTATGCACTTCAGTACTCAGTGAAGTCCAACACGTAATGAGAGTCGATACTTTCTAATGTGCATTTTTTTTCTGGTTGTATTTTTATCCCCTCGGCCCAGAACAAACCTTTATACTGTTAAAAAGTAGTGCAAATTTTAAGACTGAATAGGATTTCATGATGGTCGTCTTGAATAAGGAGAGATGATTCAGATTTTTAAAAATGTAGAAACTTTTCTACTTACCATGTCACTTAAGACTCTCCTGATGTGTTTGGGGTCCAGATTCATAGCTGCAACAAATAATGGAGGAAGCAGCAAGTGTGGAGAAGCATCCTTGTGCCATTACTTGCAATAAATCAATGTTACTCCTGAAGTATCATGTGAACTTCATGGTAGAAGTAATCAGTCATTCCAAAATGTGTTGCTACTATTTGCACTAATATGTGTTATTGATGTGTTGACTCTAAAAAGAAACTTGTCTAAGCCTTTTTTTTCTGTTCTCATTTTTTTTTACATAAAACCATTCCGTAATAGATAATCCCTGCAATATTTATACCTATGTAGAGATAAATAATTTTAAGTTAGCTGTTATATGTTCCTTCCCTAATTTTCACAAAAACAAAGTTCTGGCTTTTTCTTAAACTTTGTATAGAATTCCCATTTTTGGATCCTTCATTTTAGGGTTGTAAGTACATTTTCCCAGTACTTGATGCCGTAAAAATGTGTAGAAGGTTTAAAAGTAAATTAAAGACTGGTGGGAGGGTTGAAGGTGTATTGAAAAAAGATAATTCCAATAAATTAAACACAGCTAGCAGACCGACTCCATTTGTTGTGTCTTCAGTGTTCATTCAGTCTGTATCTATAGTTTTATCAAAATATAAATGTATTCATTTAGTGGAGACTGTATGTTAAATGTACTGCAGTTACAGGTTGTGAAACTGTGTAGTTTAGGTCAACTATAAATTCCTTATTTTTGTACAGCAGAACTTTAGCACTAGCACAATGTAGCATATTCTAGATGTTCAAAATTGCACAATAAAGGAACTTGGCAAACCAAATCTGAGATCTTGGCTTCTTATTCAGATTTAAGATTCATAGATTATTTCTTTGCTAAATGTTAGATGGTAAAATGAACTTTCGCTGTAGATTTTGAGGAAATGGCAAGTTTTTGAGGTGTCTCTGGTGTGCGGTGTCATGTATTTTAAATTTAGGTTTTGAAGTAAACAGCTTAAAGCTTTGTGCTGCAGAGTTTGATGCTGGTTGAGGACTAGGCAGTCTTTCTACTATACCTTGCAAATAATTTACACAGCCTGACTGCAGAACAGAGCTGATGGTTTTTATAAACACACACAGCCCTGAAAAACCATTACATACACAAAAATAATTCACAGTTGTTGTTTTTTATGTTTTTTGGGTTTTTTTAAATGAAAAAGGCCTGGATACATGTTGGTTTTAAAAGTTTTCAATGTGCCTTACTCACAAATTATAAAATGGAAACTTGGTATGTTCTTCTGGAATTTAGGGCAAAATCTGAATGCTTGAGTATTTTTCAAAAGCAGTACTGATGAATTCCAACTACTTTCAAACTGTGTAAATGCTTTATTACATGAAGAGTAGTGTGCATGTACATACATGCATGTATAGATGTGTACATATGTACACATTGTTGTATGCATGTTGCAGTATTCACTTGAAGATGAACAGCACCAGGTCTTAAAAATTCCTGTGTTTTGTAATTTCTGAGAGCTCATGTTTACAGAGAAATGAATGAGATGCATTTTTTAAAATGTACTTGTTCTTTAAGCTTTATAAAATCCCTATTTAAAGAGTGACTCTTCAGGGGTGGTATGGTCTGAAATGTCTTGAATTCAAATAAAATGGTGTGCTTTTGACTTGAGGAGAAAAGTGAAAAAAAGCAAACACAAAAAGCCCCAAAAATAAAAAACCCAAACCAACCAGGCCTAAAAATAAAGAATGAATGTCTTGACAAACGTGGCTGTGGCTACAATACAGATTCTCTTCACCCAGAAGCTGGGGTGAATCAGCTTTAAGTTTCTGCCCTGTATTTAAATATCTCTTGAGTTGAGGATGAAAGTGTCAATTAGATGATATCCCTGGCTTTTAATTTATGTGTAATAGTTCTTAAAATTTGCATGTTGCTGTAATGCAGTGATGTACAAGTATTGGTTAATACACATACAGCCATGGGAATTACTTTTGACATGTCTAACCTTTTATTTCTTGAAAATATTATGTTTTCTGTGATGGCAATAATATTTAATTTTGTGTTGCAGCAATAAAGCTGATGTTAATATGTGCCCCGTGCATTGGGCATGTTGTGGGAAGATATTACATCTTCTATCTAATGTATAGCAGGAAAGCTATTAAAGATTTCTTTTCCCACTGTTATTAGGTAGCTGTGTATTTCTAAAACCAAGTCAGCATGTTAACAGCAGTAAATCTGTGTCAAATCTGTTACAGGTTTTTCCGTATGGAACCAAAGTTAACAATTACCATGTTGAGTACGGTCTGTTGCTTTGAATTTTTTTTTATTTTAATGTTAAGCTGCCTTTTTTATAAAACTGAGTGTTTCAATCTTTTTAAGTTAAATTTGGACTGCACTTACAAAAAAAGTACTTCTGATTCCCAGAGATCATAAAGAAGCAGGGTGAAGGAGTGCCAGACTTAGTCCACGTGATGCGTACGTTAGCAACTGAGAGCATCCCAAACCTCCCGCCGGGGGGGGAGTTGGCAAGCAAGTGAGTTCACATCAGTGTACATGTGGGGTTTGAGTTAAACTGCATCTTAACTGCAAGGCCACTCTTAAAAGTGGGGGGGGCAGGGAGGGAGGAAGGGCACAGGACAAAAGGTGATGATCTGTTCTCCAGTTTTTATTACTCAGTTGTTCTGGATGAAAAGGACAAGCCTAAGAATGGAGTTGACAGTGAATCACTGCGAAAATTAAATGTCAAACCATAGTTTTGGGAAGGAGTGAGGGGTTTTTAAGGGTGGCCTGAGTGTCTGTTTTTTGTAATTAACTGTGGTTTCTGGGGGGATGTTACATTTGAACATGTGAAAATAATGCCCTGACTTTAATTACTTGGATATGTTATACACTTCAACAGGAAGTGATATGCATAAAATGTTTTGCTTGGCAGCTTTCTTTTCTTGTCTGTAGCCATGTTGTAATTGCTTAAAAATTTGCTTTTGTTTCTCTCTGCTTGTGACAAATCTGAAAGCGAGATAGAAGTCTATCAAAATAGAGAAGTGGGAAGTTAAATTCGCAGCTTTATATAGCTGGCTTTGTCCTTGAAAAGTTCGGTGGTGATGCTCTGTGGTTTCTCAAATGCTCAGTCTTTAGGGAAGCAATGTGCTTAGCTTGTTTGCACCCCAAACCAAATGCTTTTTGGTTCAAAAGATTCTTCATGAGCCTGTGCTGTGTTAAAATTGATTTGGCACATATGATACAGAGTATTTTTAACTTTTCAGAGTATGGTTTTTGTATTCTTACACCAAAACATCAGGACTTTAGGCATGTAATTGAATAAATTATAAATGAATAAATTGAATAAATTATGAAATGATAACTGTAAAGATGGCATCTACAAAACAGTATTGTTCCTATAGGAACTGTTTGACCAGGAAAAGAAGAGATGGCAATTTAATGTATAATAGCATCTGATATTTAGGATGGGTTGCTGTAGTGTTGAAGTATAAGTGAGTCAGTTACTCATGAAATGCAGCATACAAACTGATTTTTCTTAATCTCCTTTGGCTAGCAGTAGCATCATGGTTGTGAAGAAATGCTGAAGTGACTGACTTCAGTGGGATTTTGTGTCTTAGTGATGCTAGTTTG
The DNA here is from genome assembly GCA_013397725.1 of Rhagologus leucostigma. Lineage (NCBI taxonomy): Eukaryota > Metazoa > Chordata > Aves > Passeriformes > Rhagologus > Rhagologus leucostigma. The sequence continues at coordinate 153,352 of VZTD01005744.1, forward strand.
AATAGGGACTTAGAGTAATATTGATTTAATTGGATGTTATAATTTAAAGCACTATTGCCAATTTGGAAGGAAAATAATGCTTTCCAAGAAACTTGCCTGTATTTAGAATCAGAGATACCTATTTCTTAAAAGAGGTGGGAAACTTTCCAATCCATATATGCAATCTACTTTGTGTGTAATTGCTTGATTTTATTGCTTTAAATCCATCCTCTTCTTTCATGCGCTATAATCATTCACTAGATTCACTATGATGTTTATACATGGTAGTTCCTGACTTTTCAGTGTTGTGGGATGATTACAAAGCTTGTCATGTGCTTTTTTTTCTTCTCTTGCTCTCCTTTGTGATTGCTCTGCATGCATTCATCAGCAATTTAAAGGTTGTTCTTTGAAGTTTGTTGTGTATCACAGTCTGCCACTTCGTCATACTTGGTTCTGCAGAAGGGGATCTAAAGAAAGTTGCATTTAAAGTCCAATCTGTAATTCCTGTTTTTTACTCCCCTCTTTCCTTCCTGTTCTCTCTCCAAAGTTTTTTCCTTATATACTGGGAAAGGCAACGGCAGCTTCGTCCTTCAGCCTCACATTGGGTTGTGGTTTTGGGGGGTTTTTTTGATTATCAGTTTTCAAGCTTTTTTGACTCTCAGTTTTTCACCCTGTGTTAGATTAAATAAATAAAAATCGTGTTGATCATTTGCATGTTGATTGCAAATTTTGTATTAATATTTTATCAATCTATTTCTTACCAATTTTCTATCAGTATTAGAAAAGTTAATTTCAAGCTATCTTAAATATGCTAAACATGGGGTTTTTTAAAAGGATGTAACTGTCAAGATGCTTGAATTAATTTTTTGATGGTTTTTTACCAGACAAAATTTATCTCAGTCTGAAGATACAGTACACAAAACTTCAATTTGTATTTTAATCTTTGTTTTTGGGAAAAATTGCAGGAGAGTATTGGGCATGTCATTGTAGAGGAGTACTGTTCTAGAACTAATTTTTCCATGTTTGCACATGGAAAGTCCATTTTAGGATGCAATACAAACAAAAATGTACTTCAGAATGTAATTTTTGTGTGTCCAGAAAACACAACACTGTCCCCCTGTGGAAGTGCCATAATACTCGAGGTGCTACTGCAATGTTTTTTGGGCACACAAATGACCAGGATATTCAGTGTCCACCGAGCTTTCTGCTGTCCTTTTTCAAAGTGAAGACGTGACTGTCAGGTTGTGCCCTTCTCCTGCTGACCTCTGAGGGATATTCAGCCTTGTTTGTCTTGAGCCTAAAGGTTTTAAAGGATATGGAATGTTTAAGGACACTTAGTGCTAACTTGCAGTAAACATGGTTCTGTGAATTTGGAATCTTCTAAAGTTTGCATTTAAATTAAAATTGGGAATTTGACTTGGAAAAAAAAGAACACAGCCTTAAAATCTTGTGGGTTTTTTTCTTTTTTTGCTCTAGACGGAGTGTGATTGAAGCTGTGTATAACAGACTGAACCCCTACAGGAATGATGATGCTGTGAGTATCCTTTCTCTTACCTTATCTTTCCCCACACCCCAATTACTTTAGCTGGTTTTTAAAGAGACATATTGCTAGTTCTTGCTAAAGACCCCTTCCCCCAAGAAAGGAATAACACTCTTGTGCTCTCTGGACTGTGTTTTGTAATTGTTTTCTGCTGCTTTCTGCTGATCATAATCTCAAAACTCCTGTAGGGTTGATTGATTTGTCCTCTGGAATTTCATTATTTCACTCCTGCTTGGGTTTCCAAGTGCTGCCAAATGGTGGAAAGAGTCGTGGGGGCTTTTTTCTTCCCTTCTTTATAGGAGGCATTTTTCCCTAAATATCAAGAAGAAAAATGTGGTATCTAAGGGTTAAACAGATGTGTTAAGAATATATTAGTTTACCAGATGGACTGTGTAAACACTTTTATTCTTAAGCATAGAGCGTCTTCTACAGCAAGCAAACAGTTTGGGTTCTTACATGTCGGTGATGAGAGTTACATAAATCCACTGTCAGTATGGGGGGAAGAATAACCAAACAGTGAACATGAACGTGATTCCAGTGGCAGTTTGATCACCAGAAACAACATTCTGTCACTGAAAGTGCAATATGTCATAGAGCAGTTAAAGTGATCCTTAACTATCAGCAGAAATCACTTACACGCTTGGATGTGACATAAGCGAAATGCAGCCAGACATAAATATTGTGCGTTGGCTTTACAACTGTGCACTAGTTTCATTTGGCAGCCCTCGTTCTATTTTTAGCATAAAAATTCCTAAATAGGGGCTGAAAGAGGATGCTTTACCTTCAAAACACATTCTATAGTATGTTGCTGTTCTACAAATGAACAGTACACAAACTTTGTGATCATGTTGGCAACTGGGGTACAGAAATTTGCATATGGAATAGTTGGCAAGCAGCTCCTGCATTTTTACTCATGCTGCCTTTACTCTTCGTTCTTGAAACAACCATTTTGCTCTTTCGTATAATTGCTCTCCCTTGCTGCTTCTGGTCTTGAAGGAAAAGCTGGAGGTGGTACTTTTGCAAAGGGCAATTGCAGTTTGTGTTTTTTTACTACACCTCCGTGCCAACTGTTCTTCTCTGGTTTGTAATGGATTCTGTGTGCAGGTTTGAATGAAGGGTGCAGAACTTCGGTGCTAAGAAATTATCATGTGTGGCATTGCTAGAGACTTAATTAGCCTCTTCCCTCTCAAGAGAGTCACTAAGGCAATGCTTTTGAAGAGGAGTAATATTTCTGCCTCCTGCAGTCTCAGTAATGATGGGGAGGTGTAGCTGTGGAAGCATGAGGATGTGCTGTTGTAAAAGCCCATCCTGGCCCTTAACTGCTTAGAGAAAGGGAGCAGGTAATGCTGAAACAACCCAAGGTGGTGCACAGGAGCAGTTTGCTCTGATTCCTGTGCTGCTGATTCAGCTGTTGCTTCAGCTGCAGAGCTGTGGCCCCACTTGCTCGTGCTTAACCTGTGAGCCCACCTGATGAGACTGGTAGAGAAAGCTGAATATAGAGCAGTCTAAGCAAGGGAAAAGGAAATAGGCCTGACACAAAGGCAAATGGATTAAAAACCACTTGGTAAAATTAAATACAGGTTAAACCGGGAATTTTTCAGGCTTGTGGTAGTTACACAAAATCTGCTGTTGCCTGTGGGCCTAAATGAAATGAATTTTAGGGACATTCAGATATTGGATAGGTTGTAATGCCAAGTAGTGTGGCCATACAATTAGGATTTGGAGCACAGCATGTCTCTACTTTCAAATTTTTTTTTTTTTTGTAATGTACATTTATTTTTTTCCCTTTGCGGTTTTATCGCATCCGAAATTACAATTTCCTTCAGTTGCCTGAACTACACTTCTGTAACCTTGAATTAAAAGTGTTAAATTAGCTCTGAGTTACAGCAGGGTGTCAGTTGATGTCTGTATCTTCCCATGCAGCGAAGGAGGGCTGAGAACACAAAAGATGATAATGGTGATAACACACGGCATGAGCACATCCTGCTCTTTTCTCGCACCTGTGAGCTGAGTGTATCCATTTTGTATTGCTTCTAACTACTCAGGAAGTAGCTAGAAAGGCTCTGGAAATGCTTTTGAGTAACATTCCTAGGATATTATTTTTCAGGATTGATAAAACACTTGGTCATATTTTGAAATTTCTTGGTTCTAATGTTTCATTAATTAAGAATATGTGGGGTTTAGATATTTCTTTAAAGCTGTTTCTGAAAGGGGAGAGAAAACAGACTCCTGAAATGATTTAAGTCTTTACCCTTTTCAGTCTGGATTATCCAGAAACTGCTGCAAGGATGGGCACTCCAGACTTTAAAGGGTTCCTTCTTTTTTCTTTAAGGATTCTGCCTCAACTGATGATATGTGGTAAAACTGCTCATCTAGCTGTGGAGTTCACGTTTCATCCTGCAAATGAAAGTGCAGCCCAACCTCAGTGACCCTTCTTAACATCCATCCTCAACCTTAATTAAAGAAGGGAATATGATGTGTTGGTGAGAGTGACTACAGCAGTACGACATCTAGCCCAGGAACTGATCTTTTTTGTAAAACAGACTTCTGTAAACGTGATTTCAAACCATAAATTCATGTTGTAAATCAGACTCCAGCAATTTATGTTGTATGATTTTGTTTTTGTAAAGTGCAATTGTCTTTGTACAAAATGCTCATATTTAATTATGAACCGCTTTAAATCACTATAAAGGTTAGAAGAAATGTTTTGGCTTGTGTGATGCAACAATATATATCCCTTTTGAAATCATGTTGTGGTTTTGGATTGCAAGGAGCAGCAGCCTAGCCAGCTAGGTGCTCAAGAGGTGCACAAAACTGTTAAAGATAACTTTTTGGTTTATATGAAAGCTGAACTCGTGGGCAACCTACCAGAAATTGCAGTGTGTGAATTTTGCTTGGCAATGGAAAAATAACTTAGGAGTAGTGCACATTCTTCAACAAACGTATATCATTTTCTTGGATGCACTCCTGCTCTCACGTTGAGTTGAAGGGATTTGTGATTTTGAGTTCAGTGGGAGTTAAATCATGCCCTATTAATAGTATCCTGTTCATACATGTACCAATCTTGGGATTAGAATGCCTTGGTTCTTTGCACCTCTTTTTTCATTAACCCTTACCTGAAACTACTAATCACTGAGCACGAAGGCAACTTTCTACATAAAGTAGGAGTCTGCAGCATTTTTACAATCCTGATTGGCTGGGTCTGCTGCTGTTCCAAGAAAAGTACTCTGAATTCCATTTTATCAATAAAGCTTGATTTAACAAACAAGACATTTACCCATAAATGTGTAATTCCTTTTTTCCTGCCTTTTAAAATGTCAGTGCCATTGTAAATGATATTTTACTTGTGGAAGAATATTTTTATTAATTGGTAGCCCATTTTTAAAATGGGAAGGATTTTGATTATTGCCCAAGACATAGCCATATGCTAGAGGATGATGTGGGATTAATCCGTTACCCTATTTTTTACAAGTGTGGGTTTTTTCAGGCTTTTTGGTGTTGGTTTTTTTTCTTTCCCCTCCCTCCTGAAGATGTGCATTGGTTTGAATTTGCCTACTGTTTGATAAAAATACATTTGTCAAAGCCTGACAATCTTTAACATTTTATGGTGTGTGTTTTTAATTGACCCACTTGCTTAGAATGAGAGACTAGTGGTTAAACAGTACTTGTGATTTGAGGTATAGCATGTTGACGATATTTAACTGTTCGTTGTTTAAAATTCTAATTTAAAATTTTATAAGATAATAAACTAATTTGATTTAAGCTTAGCTTTCTCCCATTGAGCATACGAAAATTAAGTTTTCAAGTCAGTCGTGTTTGCAAAACTGCTGTTTTGTGCACCTTGTATTGTCTTTTTGGTTGAGAATATTGTATTTAATATGTAGTTTACTCATTTAGTAGGCAGATTACCCAAAAGGAAAATCAGTAAAACAAGTAGATTGTAACATTTACTGCAGTTAAACAGAATCAGAACTTGGTGTATAATTACTTTTTGATAGGAAAATGTAGTACAATGCATTTTGCTATATTTGTCTTTCCCTAACTTTGACATATACATATTTGTATATATAGCCTTAAAACTAATGCAGAGTTAGGGAACACTGAACAGTGAAAAAGTAACTTAATAGTGTCTTGGAACTAAGTATAGTATATACCAGCAAACTTTTCTTTTATCCCTCTTGTCTATGTGGGGTGCTTAAACGTAACTTCATTGTATTCAGTTTGTAATCTGTTCAAGCATGAATGAAGAAAACATAAGCACTATTTGTATTTATAAATTTATAGCAATTTTTGCTTAAAGAACCAGTTCCTTACCTACCTATGAATAAATGCTTAAAATGTCTAATTTTGTTGTAGAGTGCAAAACTATAATGATGTTAAGTTATAGCTTCACAGGCACCTAATTAACGAGCATATTTAATAATACATGGCGTATTAGTGCAAAAAGCTAAACTTAATTTAGGACTAGGCAGATAAAGTTCTGTCCTTTTTTTTCATAGAGACTAAAGTTTAGTTTTGGAAACTGCAAAACCTTGAACTGGACTGTGGAACCTTTGAGTTTTAAACTTTAAAAATCGGAAGCAAAACTGTGGTGTGAAAAGCCATACTTCAAACCGTAATCACTTAAACTGTCTCAGTGACAAAGGAGATTTTTAAAGCCTCTTCTGACGAGGTCTCCTGAAGGTTAGAAAGAAAATAATTCTGCTGTTGCTACAGGCGATGTGAGTAGGTTTGAGGGTAGTGGCAGAAAGCCCGTTTCAGGCCTTTCTCTCTCCCGCCTACGTTCAGCGTTTTGATGAGCTCAGAGCACTGAATTACGATGTATGCATAAACACTGCCATTTTAGATACAGATTTTGATTACAGAATAAATGAGTTAAGTATATAAAGCATCCTAGAAAAGAGGCAAGCTGTACTTTTTTCACTGCTCTGTAAACAAAAAGGCACTTTTGCACCTTTGTGCATCTCCTTCTTGCACCAGAAACTTTTTTTTTTTAATGCTAAAAACATTAGCACCTCAGGGGCAAGGCAGCAATTTTTATTTTGAAGTATTGTGTGCTATTTATTTCCCTCTTGGAAAATGATTCCTGTGTGACAAAAATGAAAATTGTGTGATGTTAACAGATGTATTTTTAAATACATGTTCAAATAGGATGGTCCCGATTTGCTTGTTTTTAAAAGGAAATGACATTTGTAAAGCTACTTTGCTTTGTATGCCATGCAACTTTGTTTTCCTTCTACATTTGACAGCTTCACTGGCTACAGTTTCTGTGAGTTTTGTTACAGTCAGATTAAATGTTTCTCTGATCGTTCTGGGAGAATACCTGTAACTGCTTTATAGACAACTGTTCCAAATAATTCTCGCTAATTCAGCATTGAAATATGTTCAAGACAGAGGCTTCTAAAATGTGCTTCAAACCAATGTTGGATGAACTAAATGCAGTGACATTAAGTAGGATCCTAGGTTTGCAAGGCTTTGTAAATCCTTTGTATCCGTAGAGTCCCCAGTACTCGTGCTGGGGCAGAAACAGAGCCAGAGCCTTTCAGCTGGGCTTGCTCTCAGCTGGCCCAGGAGCAGCACTACCATGACCTTGAGGCACGGCCATCATTCAGTTAAAGTTTGAGCTGGAGTCAGAATTGGAGAGGGGAATTTCATCTGCTTGTCGTTAAACCGCTCTGAACTGCGGCAGCCGTAGGTTGTGTCAGCGAGGTGCCTGGTGAATACTGAGCAGCAGATGAGTCATGGTAGCGCTTACCTTGAGAGTTCCTGCAGGTGCCAAAGCTAATCTTTTCAATATTTACTTGTAGCAAACTGACTTCAATGTCCATTACATTATTTATTGCAAAGCTGGTGCTGTCACTATATAGGTTAATGTCTGAGCCATCTTGCTCAGTTCAAGAGTTGGAAGCTTAAGGTGATTTAACAAAATTAGGGATCAGTTTTCACTTCAGTTGGTTCCCTGGTAAGAATCCCACCCTAATTTTATACACTGGGATAAGTTAGACTTCCTATTGCATTCCACTTTTAGTAGTTTATGAACTAAGTATGCGGTTTCATGATCAACTTATGCCAAGACTAAACCATTGCTCCAAGTTTGCCGCTACTGCCTTTTTTTTGTGCCAGTGCTTGTCCTTATGTGGGTGTGCAGTTAGGAGAAAGAAAAAGCCTGTCCTCTTCAGATGGGTAAATTGATAATCCAGCTGTGGGGTGCTGGTGCTAGGGAAAGATGGAAAGTGGAGAGACAGGACTGAGAGCAGAGGAATGGTTGCCCCACCCCTCCTGCCGCAGCTTGGGAAACCACACCCAGATAAATGAAGTGTAGGAAGCATCGAAGCCTTTGCAGATCTTTCCCCACTCTGTACTTAAGACAAACATTTTGCTTTGATAAACATTCTTTTTCTTTAAACTGGAATCATCAAACTTTGGTCTCAGTGTCTTGTGTGTGAGTTCCAAGCTGACAACCTTCCTCTGTGTTTGCATTCTCTAGAGGTTTGTAGCTCTGTCCTGTGGGAGAGACAGCGTGGCTGCCACAATTAGGTTAATGATACGGTTGTTACAGTTTACCTTAGTTCAATGTACATCAGGATTTCATCATGCCAAGATGTTCACCTTCACCTTTACCTGCACCTTCTTGAACTGCTTTTGTGCACAAATGATTCGGTGTATTTCAGTTCCTTGATATTTAACCTTGGCCGTGTCTGAAAGGGGCTAACCTTTAGGAAAGCAGTGCCCTTTTGCTCATCCTTTGGCAAATGCAGTATTTGATACAAACCTGATGTACCTTGCACAGGTTCAGAAACAGCAGAACTGTAGAGCTACAGGGCTGTGCCTGACGTGCTTGTGTAGAAAATGAACTGTTACTCAGTGCCAAGCTTCACCAGATGTGAAAATAATGTCTCCTACATAACAAGTGTGGCTCCTTGTTACTACAACTGCCTGTGTCTTAGCTGATCATACCTGAGCCTTCATAGACCAGTTCAGGGTGTAAACTCTCCATCTGGCTGGAGAGGTTTTTTAACTCTCTAGGTGGTAAAAAGAGGCTTCAGACGTGAATTTCCAGGATGCTGTAGCACATAAAATGAATGTGATTCCTGCTATAAGCTGCAAACAAGGAGCAGAATTTAAAAGTACTACTCTGGGGCTAAATAATTTTGACTGACCTATCTGAAATACTGATCAGAGAATCCAGTCTTTTGTGAGCTTTTTCTGTGGAGTGCTTGCATAGTCTGCAGCTCTGCAGACCCAGGTGTGCACATCTGAAGCACTCTGGCCTTATTTTGCCTAATAACATTGCTTTGTAAGTGAGGTAGCAGCCACCTGGGCTGTGGCACGTGTTCACAGGAGGTCATGAAGCTGTAGGAAAACTTGAAGCTTCTCTTTAGTATCGTGGACCACTAAAAGCATTCAAATAGAAAAAAAAATAGACATGTTAAAAGTTGAGTTTATATTGTCTCCCACTGACAATTTGTTTCCAGAAAAATGACAAATATTTCTACCATTTATTTAATACGTGAAAAAAATGTCTGGAGCTTTAATCTCCTGATTGTGTCAGAGTTGTTGACCTGTAGTTAGGCTTTGTGCATATTCCTCATTTTCTCTGTGTTTTTGTTTGATGTTCCTTTTGAGTAGCAGTAAAACAGATCTTTCTTTTGCCCATCTCTTGTACACATTCTTCTAAAGTCTTTGCTTCCAGGCTAAGGGAACAGGAGTGATAATGATGTCTTACGAAAGTGTTTTGGGAGAGGCTTGCTTTAAATGCAATGACCACAAAACCCTCTTAACTTTTGCACCACAGAAGCTGGGAAAGTGGGCTTAACTTTAAAAATGCCTTTTGTAGAACTAAGACAGTCTGAAAGTGTCAAAACTTGAGTAGAAGTGGGATGATAGGTCAGATTTCTAGAGTGGTTTATGCATAGACAGATTTTTACACATAACTTAAACTGATTCCTGTCCAGATGCTTTTTAAAATATCACTAGGCACCTGCATTCTTCTTTTTTCTTTTTTTTTTCCCAAAATGGAAAGAATAAAACCAATGGTCCTTACTACTGTGTAACCAGCCATTTGTCTGAAGGGTGGGTGCTGTGTCAGGCAGCACCATTTTCCTTTAGGAGCACGACATCTGCACTTCTCAGCTTGCTCAATAACACTGCAGCAAAGCTGAAATTCCTTTTTGCTTCCTTGAAGTGTTGGCTCTGAAGAGCTTGGTGGGAGTGTGGGGTTTTTACAGGTGGATGGAACTGTCCACGTGTATTGTGAGGAGGCCTCTGGAGTTGAAGGAGGTGCCATTGTTACTTATTTTGAGAAGTATCTTTAAGAAAAATGAGAAAACAGACTGGCAGGTCCTAAAACATTCAATACTTTTATTCTATTGATGCCTGTGGACTGAGGTCCAGAATTTCATTTCAGCTGTGTCACTGAATTCCAGCCAGTCTGAGCAGTGCAAATACTGGGTAGCCAATTATATTTTCACTGTTGGGATTTCAGGTTCGATCACAATATTTTTGTTCACACTGCAGGGGAAAATTAGAGTCAGATAGGCTTGGGAAAATCAGGCACAGAGTTAACTTTACGTCCTGCTGATGTTGATGGAGCTTTTGCTCACAACGTACAAATTTTTCTTATGTGTTGTTGTGTTGTTGGCGCCTTAACTGTCCCGCTTCTCTTGGAATGAAGAACAAATGTAATCTTTATTCAGTTTAGGCTTTGAAAAAGCTTTTCAAAGCCAAAGGGAAGACAGTGGTAATGTTAAAGCAAAATGTTAGATTAATCTGAGATAATTTCTTAATTCTTTAAATGTCTAAGAATTTTTTTTTGCTTTTAAAACCTCAGAAGAGCACAGTTTAAGAGGTTTGATCTTTGGTGCAGTGCTTGTAGCTGTAAATAAGTGAAATCCAAAATTACCTACTAAGGATGGAAAAACAATGAGACCCTGAAAATGTAGGGATAAATACCCTGAATTTACATAGAATTATATCCATGTCCAGCGATGGACTCCTGAAAGGTTAGAACTAGATGGTTTTTAAGGCTCTTCCAACCCAGACCATTCTATGGACCATTCTATGAAAGGGTCTTTGACAGTGTTTATGGGGGAACTTTTTATTCTTGCTGAGTGATGCCAGACTGAGAAGTCTGCTGCAATTTGGAATTTCCAGCCTCTTAAATTGGAAACTGGGCATTGCATACCAGAATCCTCAGGGCTGGGATGCTGTTACCCCACATTCCACAGGTTAACAACCTGCAGCTCATGGGAGTTGGGGTTTCCCAGCCTGTTCTTGCTGATGACCTTGGACACCAAGAGTTAAATTGGATTTATTAACTGGATCTAACTCTTTAGTGCCAGGAATCCAGTTTTTGGAGTAAGTGCTGAATTATGCAAATGTTCTTGGCAAATGGTGCCGGGTATTTCACTGCTCGGAAAACTCAATTACTCGTGACCAAGAGTTGATAGGAGACAAAAGCTGAGGTTTTCCCAGGCAGGGAGTGCTGGATATCTGAAAAGTGTGAGGTTTGACTTCCAGGACCGGCTATTTTATAGATCTTTATCAGCAGAGCTTTTGGGTTCTAGCATCTGTCTTGTTACTAAGACCACGTACAAACATGCTGAATTAGAGAGTTTTCACCTGTCTTCTCACAGAATTGACTCCACACCGTACCATAAGAGTCTCGTTTGTAGTGACATGCTGTGCCTGTCTTTTTAGAAAATTCATGACCTCTTTATATCTATTTTGTGGAAAGTGTAACTTTTTTCATTGATGACCTGTATAAATGTGTGTTACGAATGGAGAGATTTAAGCTTGAAAAGCATGTTTGCAGATTACACAGCTTCATTATGGAATTTATAAATTTAACAGAGTAATATACAAAAGCATAACTATTTTCCTTAAGTAGAATGTATAACAATATATAATAAATTATTCTCCACGTAGTTCACCCACTATTTACAGTTTTACACAATTCAAACTGTGTGTTTACAGAAAGTTCAATAAATGTATATTTTGTACTATGTACAGATTCCTGGTCCCAAAGAAAATGTGTGAACTTAGTTTCTAACTTAACTTTTGAGATTGTACTTTTTTTCTTTTTTTTTCCTTTTTTTTTTTCTTGTTTGGAATCAGTTGAACAAACCGCGTTACGCCTGTCGATGGTGGAGGCTTGCATTGGAGTAAACGGGAATTGGAAATATTTCTAATCTACAAAAGTGATTCCACTAAATAAAACAGGCAATTACATCGTGTGTGTGTATTTGAGTGCGATGCTACACGAACCGTCCTCACATCTCTTTTGTTGTCCGTGATTTACAAACTTTCCAGGCCTCCTTCGGTTTTCTGGCTCAAGGGAGTTAGATTAAAATGAAATACTGAGGGCTTATCGTGATCACTTTTAGTTACAATTATAAAACTCCCCCCTTTTTGCTGGTTTTTTCCCCTTTCATGTTGAAATTCCAAGATAAAGCTGCACATGCTTGGCTCCAGCCCCAGCATTCCCCAGAGGCCGCCTGGTCTGGGGCTTTCAAGAGAACTAGGGATGGATTAGGATGCCCAACTCATGGAATACCACATCACACAGGAGCAAAATACATTTGTATCTTTTGCCCTGATTCAGATTCAGTACCGTAAAATAAAAGCTAGGCCTTTGTAATGTAATGTCTAAGAATTAAGGGATGGTAAAGGCTAAAATAAATACGGTTTTAGCCTTTATGATTTGAAGCAAAAATGAGCCTGTATGTAACCAGCTCACATTTATGATCTGTGGAAATCTTTATAGACAGAGCTGGAAGGATTCTGACATGGACTAAATAAATTAGACCTGGGGAGGGGGCAGGAAGGGATTCTGATGTCACCTGAGACCTGGAGCAAACTTGTCTTTTAAAAGAACTTAAAAGATTCAGCCCCATCCCTTTAAGGATTAAAACTCAGAACCACTGAATTGTCTAGCAAAATAAAAGAGTATTTTCTGTGGATTAAAAAAATGGAGTTGCTATTATAAGATTGACTGTTAGCCTTGGTGGTTGACATTAATGGAGCAGACATGGGAGACAAAGTATATCCCTTTGTTTTCCAGCTCAGACTGTTTTGTTCCATCTAACTGGAAATACGCATTCTAGCATATTTTTCCTCAAAGCCAAAGAATAATATACCTCTGAATAGCATTGTTAGTTTATTTAAATGGGTTTTTTTTAGTCCTGACATGTAATAATAAATTTGAATGCCATCCAAGCTGTTTAGATAGAAATATTAAGCCAACTGCAGATGTTGGTTGTGGCTGAATTTCATGAGGCTGCATTTCTGTGAGCTAATTTAAGAGAGGCAGAACCCTGAAGCCTGGTTAAATCATTTAACTCATTTCAGTTGTAGTTCTCAGCGATTTTTAAGAACATAGGAGATTATTCTAGTAAGTTCTGAGGGAACAGAGGTGAATTTGGAAAAAAATTAGATAATTTTACATTTACTGAAGGTTTAAATCTATCTCAGAGGTCTTTTCCAACCTTCATGATTCTGTGAAAGAAATAGCTAAGACAATTATCCCTACAAATACACGTACACAGGAGAGGCTCTGGGACTTGGGTGAACGTGGTGCCTGGCTCTCATTTGTGAGCTTGCAGGGCTGGAAGTTAATCGATATAATGAGGATTTCTATATTGATGAAGTTAATTTTAGTGCAAACATTTCAGTGTTTTTACTGAAAGTGGGAGAGCTTAAAATTATCTGCAGCCTTTCAAAGGTCCTACTTAGCCACAGCTGTGGGAGAGATTTATTCTCTTTTCCCAATTAGCAGCCTTTTCTGGGGTACGTGCTCCAGTTGAAGAAAATGCTTGCTAGAAGTTTTTAATCCTATTAAACAGGATGGAAAACTTTGTGACCTACAACTTAGACTTGTCTGGAATTAAGGGTTTGCTGAACAGACATTTGAAACAGGGAATTTATTTGTACGGTAGAGCAGATATGAAGTAAATACAATTAGCTCCGTGTTTTCTTGTCTTTACCTCTGCTCCTTGGCAGTAGAAGTGTTCGTGACACTGCCCAGTGTCCTGCCGATTCTCTTTAGGAAGTGTCATCTTGCTGAAGCTGCATCATGGCTCTTCCCTCTTACTCTGAACAGAACATCAGAGTTAGTGCTGGCTCGTGAACACCAAGTGGAACTCAGTGAGAATACTCACCTTCCTCTGAAATTTGAGTCCTGTCCCATACACTATAAGAAGGTAACAAAATAATTCAGGGTATATTACAAGCGTGCAATAAAACAGTTTTTTTAAAGGCTTTTAAGGAAACAAAAAATTTTCTGATCTCTTTAAAATAACGTATGGAGTCTCTGGGCCGAGAGGAATAGGATATTTGGACAAGCCTGTCCTCCAAGTCTTTTGAGCTGTGCTTTTTTTTCCCCCGCATTTCCTGCTTATCCAAATTACCTTTTCCAAAATGCCAGAGGCCTTTTGAAATATTCTTTTAGAAGAGTAATTTATTCTTCTGGTGATCACCCCTGTCAGGGGTGCAGTAGGAATCTGTTACCTGAAGAATATGACGTGACGCGGTCAACTTAAATCAGTCTTAATCCTGAGAATGTTTTACTTCATGTTGTAAGTATCTAGAAGTGTGCACTTCAGAGTGGTTTTGGATCTTTGTATTTGCTGTTGTTACAAGGGTTTTTTTGTTTGGGGGTTTTAATACTCACCTACAGCTGTCTTAGCAGACTGTATACAACTGGAATAGGAAAGCAAGTGAAGTCAGCCCCCAGCTGGTTGTTGTTAACTCCCAGTAAAGAACTGGAGACTGGTCAGATGTCAAGAATCAGTTTCAGAGAGAAAAAATAAAAACAAAGCAGAAGGCTGATTTAGAAGGCTTTTAGTGATTATAACATCAATTAAATGTGCAACCTGAATTAAAATAATGTAGATATTTAATTGCAGAAGTATATTAACTTAATGCTTCTACACTCTTAAAGCTCATGGGAATTTCAGTATGAAAACTTTATTGTTCCATAAGGAAACACTGATAAGTGCCAGCCTGATGGGCTGAACCTTGCCCTGTTTCAGATGTTAAGCTGAGGGTCTCAGTTTGCCTGCAGCCAAAAACCTCAGCATGGGCATGAGCTCAGTGCCAGAATAAACCTGCCCCAGGCCACAGCCCAGCCTTTATTGTCTAATAGCTAATACAGAGCTTTCATATTAACATTTGATAAGGGGTGTACTTACCTTATCACCTGGTTTCTAGATAGACTGTAGCCTTTAGCCTGATTTTTATATTCACTTTACCCAGGGATCAGTTTGGTCTTGTCCTGTGGGTGCCTCTTGCTCTGCGTGCAGTGAAGCACATTCCTTCTGCCACCTCTCCTGTGCACCTGATCCCTTCGATTTTTCTCTCTTGTCCATCTCTTTTTGGCTTGAAGCTGCCAGACTAATCTGTGGAAGTCTGAAGATCCCCTCAGTGTTGGGAATTGTGTTCCCTCTTGCATTTTCTCTGCATTTTCTAGGTTTTCTCATACTAGGAATGGTATCATTCTACATGGCCCCACCTGACTGCACTCTCCCTCAGGTAGCTGTGGAGAGTGATAAGGTTCCCCCTGAACCTATTTTTCTCCAGGCTGAACCCTCTCACAGGGTTTGAGGCAGTGCTAAGAAGCCAAACTCTTCCTCCAGGGAGGTAACTCACCCCGTGGTGTGAGCACCTTGTCTCAGCCCCTCTGGCCGTGTGTAGACACCGTGTTCATTTCCACTGGGAGGATCCCGCACTGGCAGAGCCCGGCACCATGTGCTGAACATCCAGTCCCAGCTGAAGCCAGGCAGCTCCTTGCGTGCTCAGGAGTAAGCCCCTTCAGATGTTTGTGTGGCACGGAACTCGCAATTCATTTCCTCTGCTGCTGCTGCTATGGGGTTTTTTCTATGAGAAGAAAGAGAAACAACAGAAGGCACAGTTGCAGTCTGTGTTAGCTGACACAAAAAGAAAAAATGGAGCTACTTCTGACCCTTTTTGATTTTTTTTATTTCAGTACTGCTTGACTTCAAAAGTTTTTTGCACCATTCCCTGGAAAATGTGCTTAGTCTGGTGAACTGGTGCTGCTGTATCATGTTCTCAGTGTTTGAAGACTGTATGTTTTTAAGTGATGTAATCCCTGAGCTCCAATTTACAAGTTCTGTTGAAGTAATGGTCTCCAACCTGATTCCCAATTCACTGGATCATAGAATCATTTACATTGGAAAAGATCTCCGAGACCATCCAGTCCAGCTGTTAACCCACACTGCCAAGGCCACCACTAACCCATGTCCCCAAGTGCCACATTCACACATCTCTTAAACATCCCAGTGTCTGTGACTCCACCCCTTCCCTGGGCAGCCTGTTCCAGTGCTTAACAACCCTTCCAGTGAAATTTTTCCCTAATACCCAATCTAAACCTCTCCTGGCACAACTTGAGGCCGTTTCCTTTTGTCCCATCCCTTGTTCCCTGGGAGCAGAGCCCGACCCCCACCTGGCTGCCTCCTTCTGTCAGGGAGCTGTAGAGAGTGAGAAGGTCCCACCTGAGCCTCCTTTTCTCCAGGCTGAGCTCTCCCAGCTCCCTCAGCTGCTCCTCATCAGGCTTGTGTTCCAGACCCTTCCCCAGCTCTGTTGCCCTTCCCTGGACAAACTCCAGCCCCTCAATGTCTTTCCTGTCGTGAGGGGCCCAAAGCTGCCCCCAGGACTGGAGGTGCAGCACTGATGGAGAGAGCAGACTCAATGCATGTCACTGAACCAAAAACTTTACAGTTCTCCTGCTCTGATGAGGATGATGGAAACAACTATCAGAAGCAGAGTCTCTGCCCACCAGTAACAAAATCAAACTCATTTTTCTGTGTCTGTTGGGAGTATCAAGAGTCTTAGAGTTGCCACTTCTTTTGCTATCCAAATCACCATTCTATTCTCCCCAGAGAACCACTCACTTGTTCTTTCCCGTGTCTGTTCTGCTCCCTGGCACCAAACCTCAGCAGTCTGTGTGTTGGTCACAGCTTTTGCTGTCTGAGCAGAGCAGCTGTAAATGGGCAGGAGTTACAAATCCTGTAAGTGCAAAAAAGGAGACACAACTGGACATACCAGCTAAAACACCCCATTTCACCAGTCCCAATTCTTCTGTACTTCTAGCCAGAGAAAACCTTAAGACAAAGGCACAGGGCAGCCCAAGCCTCCAGGCCAGCTGTCTCTTTTGACATACATTTCATTAGGCAGTTGAAGTTCCTGAATTACACACGTTCTTTGTCTATTACATCCTGACCCCCAGCACAGCTGGTGATGTTTTTCCGAAGAGGAGGAGGAAAACTGGGGTTCGTCTGTTTTGATCTCATGGAAATCAAATCTTTATGAAAAGAAAACCCATGTTTTCCTCTCCCGGTCTGAGGAGGAGTAGCTGCGAGGGGCTGTTCCCATTCTTGTCCCCTTTTCCTTGCCACCGTGAGGATCTTGGGCTGGGAACCCTCGTCCCTGTGAGCTCAGAGAAGATGTGGCTGTTTTCTGTTGCTGTGCAGGGAGGGGGTCATTGACTCCATTCAGCTGAAGGCCTTCTGTAATCGATTTTCAAAACAGTCTGAGGTCGTTGCATACTGTGCCCTACGGCATCCCAAGGATTTGTATATTGTGTGCTTTGACCTGATTCTTTTTCCCCTCTCTCCCAGCATCCTGAGGTAGATCTGCCATGCTTTGTTGTCCCTAGCACGCGCCTGGAGGGGGTGGGGTGGGAGTGATTTGATTTGATTTTTTAATTAATGCCTAGAAATGTACATGCAGCATCAGCTTTTGGCTTTCACCGCCCAACCTTTGGTGTCATTGCCCTGAAGTGCAGCCCTGGTGGGGCCTTCTGCTTGATGTTTGGACCTGTTCTGGAGCATATTCACAAAAAATATTTATGAAGCCACAAGCCGTAGGTTTCTGAGATGTAAAAGAAAAATAAATTTTGAGTCATGCTCCTTAGTTCATTGCAAGATACAGAGATACAGCTTCGCTTTGCCTAGATCCTTGGTCTCAGCCAAGTAACTGAGCCTCCAGGAGAGCTTTCTTCTTCACTGCAGTCAGCTCAGAATGTTTTAATTTGATACCTGGATGAGTTAAAATGTTTATATGGATCTGCCCATACATGTGGCCGGTGCTGTACAGTCAGACATAAACAGGAGATACCAACCCAGTATTTCTCACAGCAGAAATTTTGAAACAAAAGAACTTCACTCGATGTTAAGTGTAGGGAAAAATTTGCAGTGAAAAGAACCTTAGAACAGCAAAAGATTATGTTATTTCTCTAAATTAAATGTTAATTAGTTAGATTAATATTTGCACATATTGCATACTTACGGCTAATATTTGATTAAAGTATGAAAGTAGGATAAATACTTCTTTTAATAAAGTTTGGCAAACAAGCTCAGCCCTGTATAAATGTCAAATACAGTCTGTGTTTGAATGGAGTCACTGCTGTCAAAAACAGACATAAAAAGTCTCAAGACATTACCCAAGCAAATCCATGCCTCCGTTCCAGTCTCATTTAGGAGCACAATCTCTAATTGCAAAAGTGCTTTTGAAAACTGTATTAGGAATTTTCTCCACTTGCAAATCAGCGATTTTCTTTGCAGAAGCGAACAATGGAGAAGTGACCTAAATACACACAATTATGCAGGAAATTTTGCTTTGGGGCACAAAATGGAATTGTAGGCCGGGTATGAAAGTTAATTTGAATTTCAGACTGAGTCCCAACTGTTGCAGAAGGGAGAGTCAAAGGAAACTATATTTGAGGGATTTTTCCAGCCAGCTGTGAACGCTGAACTTTCCTGCAGTAATCTCCTGCTTCTAAACGAGACTTGTAAATGCTTGTGGAACAGGCTCTCACTGCTGAAGTTTTCTCACCCCTTTCCCTCCTGTGCTTCAAATAATTGTCTGCCTGTTCTGAGGGAGACGTCCTAGAATAGGATGGCCTCGTTCTCCTGGTTAGTGGGGAATGCTGGATCTGGGATGTTGCCACAAAGTCTGGCTGCTGCAGAGCTGAGCAGTAGAAAAAGTAGCCGGTGTGAAGACAAGGTCCAGGCATCTCAGCAGTAGAAAACTGCACGGAAATCTGGGGGTCAAATTCTGTATTTGCCTTCTCTTTCTCTTTGCAGGCAGGGCATGGTTTCCAGAACAAAAAGAGAGAAACAAGTTAATGAAAACCAAAACAGTCCCGTGTCCTGAATGGGAAGAGGCCAGAACTGTCTGTTCATCTCAGCTGATTATAAGGCAGAATGATGAAAAAATAGCAGAGGAAATGAAACAGAAAATCAAAATAGAAAAACTAATAGAAAGATTATAGAAAAACAAGTAGAATTAATAAAAAGTTAATAGAAAATCAAATGTAATAAATAGAAAATTATTAGACAATCTAAAGCTGGTGGTCTCCTGTTTATATGCAGGCGAAATCTGTAGTCTCTGATAAAAAAACCCTTGCAGTTTCAGTGTGCTCCAAAAATCAGGGTGTTACAGTATGATAAACCCACACCTGTGGTCTGCAATGCTTCTTACTGAGCAAATTCCTTCACGTAGAGATGTCAAAGCCTTTCCATGGGAACAATGTCTCCAATTCTGCTCCTGGGCTGTAAAAATCCTTTTCTGGGAGAGCCAGGCAGAGCAAGGCAGTGGGGTGGGACAAGCAGACAGGCTGTTGTCATGTCTGGGATCCAGGTGAACCTGAAAACTCCAAGAATGCTGCAGTGCAGCCTCTTACCCGTTTCTGTGCTCCTCTTTTCAGCAGCCGAGGAAAACTTCTAAGGGTAATTGTGGGGTGACCTGGGCAAACCATGGAGAAACAGGCAAAAACCTGGTGAGGGCTTCATATGGAATAGGATCCTCATCCCACTGGTGAGCCCATTTCCTACAGTGCTTGGGATCAAGTCCAGTTTGGAGATAGGTGGGTTTTATAACTTTTTTATGCTGTTCCTTTCCGATTTAGAATAACCTGCCCGTGGAAGAAATATCTTACTGAAGCAAATGGCAAGGCTGAGACTGTTGTTTCAAATTCCCAAGAAAAGGAGTGTCCCTCAAGAGATTTCTTTCCCAGTGCTCCTGGTTTTAAGTCACACCAGTCTCAGTGAGTGCACAGGTGGTTCTGGGCATGGCCAGGTGTCCTGGGAGCTTTACAGGTAGCTGCAGGTTTATAGGGAGGAGGGGAAGGTGGTAGGAAAGAGGGACAGATTTTCATTCAGCCCAGAGGGAAGCCAAATTGGGAAGATTCCAATATTGGAATCTCCACCTTGACACTGTGCTTGTGCTCATGCCTTAATTTCTTCAGGAATAATTACACTCGGCTCCACTTTGTCTTACAGTTCACACAGATGGAGAATGTAAAAAAATGGTGATGTAATGTCTCCGTTAAAAATATCTGCCCACTTCCTCCTCCCGCCCATGGGTCAGAGGGAGCCTTGGAAAAAAGGACATTCCTCCTGCCTCTGTCTGATTTCTGCCTTGATAGGGCTTGGACCAATATTGCTTCAATTAATTTATTTTCTTTTATAGCACATGCTTCAGAGCACTTCAAAAGCTGGATTCCCTAATCTCTGGGAGATCAGCATGACTCAGAAGCATCTGCAGGAAGAGCAGGAAGGTGCCTGAGCTGAGTTTTCCAGAGCAAGCAGCGAGCATGCTCCTGTCAGGGAGAGCAGAGCTCTGGCGGGGGTAACTCTGGCAGCAGGAGGGGCTTTAGGAGGAGGTTGTGCTGAGCTCAGCTGAGCTGCTGCCATGCTGCTCTCCTCATCTGCTGTGAGCTGCTGCTCTAGGGATGTTCAGAGAAATTGACTTCAGCACTGCTGTGATCCCTTGGATCACAGAACCATGGAATTATCAAATGGTTTGGATTGGAAGGGACCTTAAAGGCTGCCTCATTCCAACCCTCCTGCCGTGGACAGGGACACCTTCCACTATCCCAGGTTCCTCCAAGCCCCATCCAATCTGGCCTTGAACACTTCCAGAGATGGGGCAGCCACAGCTTCCATGGGCAGCGTGGGCCAGGGCCTCACCACCCTTGCAGCCAAGAACTTCTTCCCAATATCCCATCTAAGCCTACTCTCTTTCAGCTTAAGGCCATTGGGACTTTTGTTGGGATTTTTCTGGGAGCAAAAGACAGGACACGCCTTTGATTCAGGTAGGTGCAAAGAGATTTTAAGAATCTTGCAAGAAACCTCACGTGCAGTGGGATGGCCGCACTGGATGGGGTCCTGAGCAACCTGGTCTAGTGAAAGGTGTCCTTGCCCATGCCAGGGGATTGGAGATGATCTTTAAGGTTCTTTTCAACAAAAACCATTTATAATTCTATGTGTGCTACAAAGCCAGGGCTAAGAGGGGAGCACTACATCCCTTCGTCCCAAATTCATCCATGCCTGGACTTGCTGCATCAAATGAAATCAAAGGATGGATCTGCAAACCTAAATCATCTCAGTTCTCGCTTTCCTGTCATTATCATTGTCACTGTTAACTTGTTTTCCAGCAGAGCCCAGAGGCACCAGTCATGGATCTGCCCTGGCTGAGGAGAGTTCATGCCACAGACAAAGGGATGGGCCCTGCCCTATGTGGGTGCAACAGGCAAATTCCGGGAGCTTCAGTGAAACAAAGAGGCAACATCACGGGTGCCACGAGCCCTGTGTTTCCACAGCATTTCTGTTCCTGCACCTGGTCCCAAATGCAGCCGTCAGCAAAGCCTGGGGCCACTCCGTGCCCAAAGGGCCACACCACACAGTATGAGGTGTCCGGTGATGGGACACCCTTCTGTCGAGGGCTGGGGAGGGAGGGGGTGAAAGCTGCCTGAGTGGAACACCCTCCATCAGCACCGAGTATCCTACCAGCTGAAATATTTCAGTAATTAAAACTTGAAGTAGGGCTGGCAGTGTTTGCCCACAGCGATGGCACGAGGGGCTGTGGCTGCTGCAGGTGCAGCTGCCTGCCAGCCCTGCTGCCACGCTCGGGGTTTTACACGCCCCGAGCCTGCTGTCACTCGCCAGAGAGCCTGCAGGCAGCTCTGCAGGTCACCTGGGGCTGGAGGCGGGGAGCACTAATGCCCTTTGTTCCCCTGGTAAATTCCATTTCCCTCCCCTTTGTGCCGTGCCGCTCGTCAGTGGAACGCCGCACCCGGGGCAGGAGGCTGGGACAAAGCGCTTCAGGGGCGGCTGGCAAATTGCAGTCCTTCACTTGTGAATGGGAACGGCACCAGGGATGGGCTGGAGCGATGCACCTGGTGTCAGTAATTACGGGCTTGAAATGCGGGAAAAGGGCTGAAGGCAAGCAAGAGGCCGGGTGATTGTTGTGGATGGCAAAGGAAAGACTTTTCCTGCGGGAAGAACAAATGCACCGCTCAGGAGTCTGCTGGTGATGGAATAATTCATCTTTTCTCTTTCCCTCATTCTTTTCTTGACTTTTGGGGGGTTTTGTTCATCCTCTGCTACCTCCCCCTTTTGTTTGCTTTGCCAGAGCAACAACTGGAGGTAGCGGCTGCCTCAGGAAAGGAACCCCACAGTGGCTTATTCCAACTGAGATTGTATTTCAAGTAACCTGTGCCTCAGTTTTTTCCAAGACCCCTTTGATCTACAAACCACCTTTTAAATGACTGAAGCAGGAATTTGCTTTACCAGCCACCCAAGCTGGATTTCTTGGACCAGCAGCAACTGAGTGGCACTAAAATAATGCTGTAAGTGATTCTCTGCTTACCAGAGATGTGCTATGCTGCTGAGCTTACTGTTAAAAGCTCTCTTTTGGTAATTTCTTGTGCTTTCTGCCGCTGCAGGAATCAAACAAGCTCGTGTGGGTGAAATATTAAATAGAGAAACATCTTTTACTGAGAGAGTAATGCTGTGCTCTTCTTTTTGAGAATGAAAGGAGAATGGGATTTCTAGGGGTCTCTGCATAAACACTGGGGCTTGGGAGTGTGTGCACAGATAAGTGTTCATCCCAGTTCCATCTCTCCTCCCCACACCAGTGGGAAGAATCATGGAATCAGGGAATGGTTTGGGTTGGAAGGAACTTTAAAGAGGCCCTGGCACAGGCTGCACACAGAAGCTGTGGATGCCCCATCCCTGGAAGTGTTCAAGGGCAGGTTGGGTGGGGCCTGGTCTAGTGGAAGGTGTCTCTGCCCATGGCAGGTGAGTTGGAACAAGATGATGGAATCGTCCACAGCTTCTCTGCACAACCTGTGCCAGGACCTCATCACCCTCAAAGGGAAGAATTTCTTCCTAACATCCCATCCAACCCTGTCCTCTGGCAGTTTAAACCATTCCCCCTTATCCTGCCCCTCCACACCTTTGTAAACAATCCCTCTCCTGCTCTCTTGGAGCCCCTTTAGGCACTGGAAGGAGCTTTAAGGTCTCCCTGGAACCTTTTCTTCTCCAGGCTGAACAGCCTCAGCTCTCTCAGCCTATCTCCACAGCAGAGGAGCTCCAGCCCTTGGATCACGCCCGTGGCCTCCCTGGACAATGATGTCCCTGTACTCACCGTTCTCCAGTCCTGGGACTTGTGCTGCTGTGAGTTACCCCTCTTCTTCCCAAATGTTGTTTTCAGTCACACCAATTCAATAATACGTGTACTGAAACAGAAACTATTGATCCTTGGACAACAATCCTGCATCTCCAGAAGGAACCATGAAGAGTTGTTAGGACGCTTCCATGCTACTTCCAGACACAATGATACAGGGAAAGACACCCTGAGGCCAAACACACAAAGCCTCAGTTGGCTGGAATAGTGGAAGGGCTGGTAAACAAGTCTCCCTGCTTGGATCTCGGGGAAATCTGCTGTGTGCTGCTGCTTTTCAAGGTGAATTTTTTGACCCTGAAATGAACATGATAGAACAGGCATTGTGGAGATAAGACTAATGATGGGAGGTAACTCAGCCCTTTGGGAGGGATTATTTATAACCCCTTGAACTAGAAAAAAAACCCCTAATTTTTGTCTTGTCTTCTTTTCTTCATGTGCCTCATTTTCCAAATTTTATCATAAAGCACCAGAATAACAATAGTCAGTGTACATTTCACCACTGTATGTGATTTTTTTAAAAATTCATCTCTTTATCTATTATAGTTCTTCCCTCTCCCTTCCCCCTTCCCCTCTCTCCCAGTAATCACCATAACTCGAGGGGAAAGAGTCAGGATTCTGGCAAAACCTGTTCCTGACTGAACAAGTGAAATCCTGCCCCCACTGACACCACAGGCACATTCGATTTGCCCTTGTTGGGACCAGAGTTTCAACTTTTATTTTTGTTCATCATTTTGGAGCGGGCATCAGGGAAGAAGAGAGAAAAAGAAGAATTCAATTAAGAGGGGCCTCTTGCCCCAGAGTAGGTGTAAGAGCACACACAGGCTGATGACTGGAGTTAAACATGGGAGAGAAGCTAAACACGAGCCACCCATGGATGCTTTTATTCATCGTGACACGTCCACCTCCACAAAGCTTATTTCAAAAAAAGAGTGGTTTCGTAGGCAAAATAAGCCCCCTTTAAAGGCAATTCATTGCTTTCCATGTTTTATAAAGTCTGGGAGAGCAGAGGGGCTGGGCAAACCTGGCCATTTCCCCGCTCTCGATGTTATTTAGCTCTTGTCATGCTCTGTTTCTTCGCGTGGCCATTACGAGCGACTAATGCGGCACCACAGCGCCGAGCAGGGCTCTCCCTGGGGCTGGGGATCTCATGTCAGGAGGACACGATCCAATTCACATTCAGATGGATACATTAAATCTTTTTACTCCGTGCCTTGTCAGGAGCAGCCGATCTCCCTGCACGGAGAACGCCCCAGCCCATAAACAGCAGTTTTATGTGCTCGTTGATACAGAATAGATTGTCGCTAAACCTTTCAGGCATTGTTGTCAAGGTCAATAATACTGATTTATTTTAGCACAACAGGGGGGTAAGAAGGGGAATTCTGTCAAGATATGACCTTTAAAAGACCTCGTCTTCGGAGAATTAAAATCCGAAGAAAAAAAAATTGTGAGAAGGATGTTATTTTGGTACCTTTGGGCTTATCTGAGCTGGGAGTAATTATCCATATTAGCAAGAGAACAGCTTGAGAAATTGCATGATCCATCCAATAAGGCAATCAGGGCACTTATTTGGTGAGTTCACCTAAGGATGTTAAACTTCATTTTTCCAGTGGTCATTTTTAGCAACATTCATAGAATCATCGAGTAATTAAGGTTGGAAAAGACCTTTAAAATTATTGAGTCCAACCATCCAACCATTAACACAGCAGAACCCCGTTCACCACAAAACCATGTCCCCACGTGCCACATCCACATGCTTCTTGAGCCCTTCCAGGGATGGTGATTCCACCACTGCCCTGAGCAGCCAATTCCAATGCCTGACTTCCTTTTCAGTCGTGAAATTGTTCCTAATATGTATTTTAAACCTCCCCTGGTGCAAGTTGAGGCCTCTTGTTCTCCTCCTGTCCCTGGTTACCCTTCCCTTAGTAGGATACAGAGGTGGCACATCCAGCTGCCCTCACCCTTCCTCCTGCCCTAGGTTACCCCACACTTCTGCTCTGCAGGTTTTAAACCAACAAGTTGGTCTTCACAGCAAGGACTGTGCCTGCCCTGCACAGCCCCTGGGTCTCAAGTGGTGACACGAAGCATTTGGTGGGGTCACACACATCTCTACATGTTGGGCAAAGTCTTCAGCCACAGAGGAGGTACAGCAGGGGCAAGGCCGGGAGCTGGATTTTGATGATCCTCGTGGGTCCCTTCCCATTCAGGATACTCTGATTCTGTGACTCTGTGAGATATGGATCAGGACACGACTTTACAACCTTTCTTTAGGCACACACTTGTTCCGTCACTGCTTTTCCTCCCGTTAGCAGAATGATAATTGGGGATGGGTTACATGTCTTAAATCACTTGGCAGTGAATCACTGGTTAACTCATACACTCAGCACCTACAAACATTACCAGCAAAAAGATCTGATATGCAAAATTACCAGGCTGGTTACCCTTACCTGGGGAGAGCTGTAGGTAAGAGGAAAACAAGCCTGTAGAACAAGCAGTTTTTCCAGCCAGCATAAATAAGTCGTTGCCTACTTTGCTCCAGGGAGCTAATTTTTCATGTGCCACCAACACTGGCTTTTTCGCTTGACTTGATCTGTATTGTGGCATATGCAGCAAGCCCTTCTCCTTTCCTCTGTGTTACATTTATTTTAGGCCAGTATAAATACATCTCTGGAAATCCTGAGAGAAGAGAGTCTAAAGGTGCTTTGTGCATTGTCTGAAAAAGCTGGATTCGTGTAGTGTGCTCAGAGCTGCCATCCTGCAGCCCGCAAGCAGAAATCCCACCCGTCCTGGGATCCAGTGTCTACCTCAACAGCAGCCCACTCCATTTGCCTTGGCTGCTCTCCTCCAGTCTCATCCTCAGCAGCAGCAGTGGCAATCACTGCCCTGTGTCTCCAGTGACCAGACAGGGGATTAAAGTGGCTCTTCTCAGAAATTCACGTGTAAGAAGTTTCCCAAAGAGATAGCACGTAATACTTTTAACTGACTTTAAATGCGAGCAGTGCTGGGGCTTCAGGAGTGCGGGCAGAATCCACCTAGCAGGTGATGGAAGTTCCTTTCACCACCCCAGTGCAGAGTTACTGGGAGCAGCTGTATCTCTGTGTCATCTGCACACAAACTGAGACACTTTTGTCTGAACAGTTCCCCTCGTTTGGGCTGTCCCGAGGCTTCCATCAAAAGTGTCTTGGGGTGACTCTATCATGTGTATCCCCTATCATGCTCTATGCCCATAAAGTAATATTGTGCCTTTTCTGTGCCTTTAAACTGAGCTTGAGGGAAAAGAAAAAAAAAAAAAAACCAGACGGGGGACATCTGAGCTTGGAACTCCCTTGCAGTCTGAAAGTTTAACCGTGTAAAAAGGGAACTTTAGCCATCATCTTACCTGGAAGTTACCCATTTCCTGCCAATTCTAGCAGAGATCAGGGCTGGCAACTATTCGGCTCTACTAGGACCTTTGGGAGACTAAAGGTGATGAGGATCTTCCCTGTTGCATGAGGAGCAAAGTCCTACTTTGACAGAGTTCTCTGGGGTGGAGAATTCCCTCCCACTTCCCCATCTCGTGGTATAATTGGGAGATACTGAGTATGAAGGGCTCTGTCTATTGAGGAGTTTGTCTTTTTGCACAGTTAGGCAGTACTGAATGTTTCCAGCAAGAAACTGGCTCGGAAATCCCTGTGCCACCCCTTGAATCTGAGGCTGAAATGAATTTCCATCTCAAGTCCTTTGCTCTTGTTCACTTTAACATCTCCTGGAGAAGCTGGAATCAAACCCATTGCTACTGATGCTTTACAGCTCTTCAAGTTGGCCTTATCCCAGCAACAAAATCCCTGGCACAGGATTGTCCCATGCAAGGTTCAGTTCTGGGTTGTCCTGTGAAATTCCTCTGTCTTACCTTTCGGAGCAGGGCAAGGACAGCATTCAACTGGAATGTTTTTCTTGGTTCACTGAGCTAAACTTTCCACCATGGGGACCCAAGACCTGTAATCCCTTTGGCAGACAAAGGCACACACAAGGAGTGCAATGGCTTTTAGTCTCGTTGGATTATCTCCTGGAGTGTAAATGCACAGACACAGAAATAGATGACTCACTCAGAGCAGTGAGTAAGCACAAGATAGCAGTATTTCCACAGCTTGGGGAAGTCCAGACTGTGTGTGCTGCTTGGTGTCAGCTGAGATGAAAAATGGTGGGTTTAGCTAAAATACACCTGCACAGAAAGACGGCTTTTCATAAAGCAGCCAAACAAGTGCAGTGCTGCCTAACAGAAATATTCCATCAACCCTGTGCATTATACTTTCAAAAGAGGGACCATATGTACAATTATATGATAAAGTTTAACAGAATCTGTGAGCTCTGCCAGTGTCCTGAACCATGAAAGCTGCAGATACTTATAAATGTCAGCAAGATCTCCAGTGAAACCATCACACTGGTATTTACTTCAGGACTTCATTACTATTTATTAATGTGTAAGATCATAGATTTGAAAGTATAAATAGATGGAGGAATTTTCTGTGGACAGCAAGAGCATGATTTGGAATATATGAGTCTGGGAGGCAAGTGGAATATCTGATGCATAGGAAACATTAAACAAAGGCTTTTTCTTGGAAATCTTTTTATACGCTCTAGTTCAGTTTATATTTCCACCATCACAAGCAAGGCCTAAGCACAGGCAAGGAGGAATTACATAACTTTTGTTTATATTTCCGTTATTTTAGTTGATGCATTTAGAACAGCTTGATAAATTAATCATGACTCATGGTCCAATTCACAAAAGTTTGTTGGCCAGTTTGTATTCCTGCGTTTACAGAACCTAAAACGTGATGCACTTAAACTTGGGACACTCAGCAAGTCATCTCTGTGTTGAACTAACCTGTGCCCTAAAACACCTGCTCGCAGAGGGCTGTGAACCAGGAATTCAGCGGCAAGAAAGGAATTACCTTAGGTTTATGCAAGATGAAAGATTTGCCTCATCAGGGGAGCTGCTGCCTGACTGCTGTCTCCTTCCTGCCCCATATATGCTAAAAAAACCCAGGGTGATGGTCGTGTCACTGAGAGAATTACACTTCAGATCTAGTCATGCTTGAATGCGTTTGCGTGTATTGTTCGGTTCTTTTAACGATGAGATATCTTCTGCAAATTTCTTTAAATCAAAAGAAAAATTCCAGCAGCATCGATTTCAGGTCCAAAATTATCCTTGCCTCTTTCTCCTCTGCTACTCTTTACCCACAGGTTTCTAAAGGGATGCTCTCTTACTTCCCTGGAATTCCTACCTTAGCCACTGGTGTGTATCAGCCCTTCAGATGATCTGTCCCCAGAAGTAAATAAGGTTCAGCTTCAAAAAGTGCAAGAGAACTTGTCATTTTTCTCTCCAGGTTTCCAGCTGCTTTGGCTCCTTCAGATTATCTCCCTGACCTCACTGTCAGTTCTCATGAATTCTCCAGGGCCCCATGAGCAGCAGCAGCCTGTGACATTGCAGCGCAGTGTCACAGCTGCCCCCGCCCCCACGCCAGAGCCTGACTCCTTCCTATCCCACCATTCCCATTGCAGAAGGCTCCTGGAGCAGCAGAAGGCTGTGAGCAGCTGGGTGCTGCCACACCACGGGTTCTGGGGGTGGTCATCCTTTTCAGCTTCACATCCCACGGCGTGGCATCCTGTGAGGGATGGTGTCGGCTCGTAACCATCTGCACCTCTCACAAGGGGCAGAAATACTGCACACAGAGCTCCTCTTAGTTTGCCACAATCAGCAGGTCTCAGCAACATGTTCATCAACACTGATCTTCTCCAGACAAGGGTTACCCATTTGCAGTCACCAGAGACAACCCTCAGCCATTAAATTAGAATCACAGACTCAAAGAGTTTGGGTTGGAAGGGACTTTAAAGCCCATCTCATTCCAACCCCTGTGCCATGGGCAGGCAGACCTTCCACTATTCCAGGCTCTTTCAAGTCCCATCCAGACTTGCCTTGAACACTTCCAGAGATGGGGCAGCCACAGCTTCGTTGGACAGCCTAGTGGAAGGTGTCCCTGCCCTCCACAGGGGTTGGAATGAGATGGTCTTTAAGGTTCCTTCCAACCCAAACCCTTCTATCATTGTGTGACACACAGCTCCGAGCATCAGAGCTCAGCAGGGTCCCCAGGTAAAAGAGAGAGAAAGATTTAGCTTCAAAATGTCCTGGCCAAGCTGAATATCTAATAAATAAACAAATAATCACTGGTTCAAATATTTCAGGAAGATGTGAATCATATTGATGCAACTAAGCTGTTCATAAAAGCCGTTTTGCCATTAATAATATTAAACATTTTGATTTCTGTGAGAATTTTTCAGTTTAAGTTTCCTTAATTTTAAGGAAAATTGCATCAAGGAACTTCAAAGAAATCAAAGGTTTCCCATTTCAAGTTAAACACAAGATTAAAATTAAAACTACAAATGACATTTGCAGCTTAAAGAAACCATGACTTTTTACCAATGCGGGCTGCAATCTCAGTGGATGGAGGGGATGGGAAGAGGATCAGGCCCTAATTCTCCTCTGGTCCAAGACCAGCAGTGCAGGGGCTGAGCAGGATTAGCTCCATCAGCTTCCCACGGGACAGATATCTACAGTACCTGGCCCATGGGTGATGAAGTCAGCCATGATTAAAGAAGGTAAAGATGGTGGAGGGAGATATTTGGGGGCTGGGGTTGTGCAGCAGCAGAAGGAAGAATGGATGCTCTGATCTGGATGTGAAAGGAGAGGCTGGATTGCAAAGGGTGTTTGAAGAACAAAGTGCCGCAGAGGTCAGGGGAGCAGCAGAGTGTAATCATTTAATTGTACATTATCATCACATCCATCTCAGGCTGTTGTTCTGACTCAGCTGGAACACGAGTGCTCTCCAGGGCCCCAGTATAACACAGGTTATGGTGCTCTGCAGCTATTAGTATGCACAGTTATTAATATTTGCTTTTTTTTTTTCCATTATGAATGGGTAATAAAGCATGTTTATTGCTCTAACAACCACAAACCCAAGTGTGAGCTCTTTCCTGAGATCAGCAGTGTTGCCTACAAGTGACGGGTGACTTTGTGCTGACCTTGGGCTTGGGACAAGCGTTTCACTTCAAAAGATGCATCCAAACGATGGGAATGCTGCTGCAAACCTTGTTCTGAGCTGTCAGGTTTCCACCAAGGGACAAAGTTTCTATGTACCCCTTTTAAATTTTTAAGAATAAAATAAATGGAAAAATACTGTAACGTGGGCATGTTGGCTTGTCTCAAATTGTATTGAGTGCGAATATCTTAAACATGGAGTTGTAAATAGGGCCATGGCACACAGCAAAGAGACTGTGGAGTGTTCAACATGCTACTTTATTCAAATCAGCAAGTCCCATTAGAGTACATTACCATAATGTCTTCTGTCAGAGCCTTCCCTGCTTGCTTTAGCTCAGACACTCAGCGGCTGTTGGCAGGAGGTATTAAGGGCTCTCTCTCAGTGAAAGGTACCATCGGCATCAATTATTTCCATTTCGGCTGTGCCGGGGTGGGGCTCAGCCACTGCTCACTGCGGTTCAGGCCCCGATGGCTCTGCAACCCAGACCATAAAAGCTGAAATACCTACCAGTCACCTCTTCCAGCTGTTGCCACGGCAGTCCTGAACCATAAAACATTATTTTGCCTGTAGGTGTTGTGTTTAACCACAAGCAGAGGAAATGCATCACTTGCCAAAGACGCTTTTGTGGCAGATTATAATCAAGAGCTTCGACATGGGGTGAGAACTAGGAGAAAAAATGGAGAAAGATCAAACATGACCTTCACCTGTACTGAATTTATCCATGTTGCCGACCAAATGCAGACAGATTTTGTTTTAGTGATTAATGTTTGGGGGCATTTTTATCTTTTTTTTTTTCATGAGTGAACGACGGGAAGCATCTTAAAAGGCCTGAATTTTGGGGGGGGGGGGTCATAAAAAGCCCCATCCCTGTGTTGTCTTATCAGCTCAGAAAGCTCCAGCTGCTGCAGAGAAATTTTTTTTCAGAAGGGTATTACAACGAATATAAGTAGCTCCAAACACACAAACCTAAAGCAAAAATCATCCCAGGTTTTCCCCAGCTTTGAACAAATGACATGATTGTGGTTGCTTAAGTAATAGCTTCTCAAAATAAAACCCTGGTGCTTGCATTTGAAGTGGTTTCAATATCAGCTTTCACCATCAAGCTGATATTACTAAATGAGGCAGAAAAGCATTATTTATGCATAAAAATAATGAAAAGTAACACTGAATTTGCATCAGTTTCCAATAATCTCAGAAATTCTCAGCCATTAAGATGCTGCCTCTTCCAAAGTGTGCGTGTTGTTCTACCACAGCCACAAACTGGAAGATCAGGTTTAGAGAAACTCACTCTGAGTGGAAATCAGTTGTTTTGCACAGCTCTGTAGCAGGTGGGAGCAGATTGATTTATTCAGTGCAGCTTTGAAATTCAAGTGAAATTGCAAACCCTACAGTCATCTTTCTAACATAGTCTTCCTATCCAGTTGGCACATACCGTATCCTATTAATTAAACACCAGGGATTAAAAAAGTGGACCTGTTGGAAGAAACTCGGAGGAGGCCAGGAAAATGCACAGAGGGATGGAGCTCCTCTGCTCTGCAGACAGGCTAAGAGAGCTGAGAATGCTCAGCCTGGAGAAGAGAAGGCTCCGGGGAGACCTTAAAGCCCCTTCCAGTCCCTAAAAGGGCTCCAAGAGAGCTGGAGGGACTTTGGACAAGGGATGGAGTGACAGGACAAAGGGTGAACGCCTTCAAACTGATAGAGAGCAGAGGGAGATTATATTTTAGGAAGAAATTCTTCCCTGTGAGGGTGGGGAGGCCCTGGCACAGGCTGCCCAGAGAAGCTGTGGCTGCCCCATCTCTGAAAGTGTTCAAGGCCAGGTTGGATGGGGCTTGGAGCAACCTGGGATAGTGGAAGGTGTCCCTGCCCACGGCAGGGGTTGGAATGAGATAATCTTTAATATTTCTTCTAACCCAAACTGTTCTGTGGTTTTCTGAGTCCATGAAAAAGCCACATTTTTCAGAAGCTGAGATTAGAGCAGGCTGGGTTTAAATCATAAGATTTTTATTTCTATTATTATAATTAAATATATGGCTTTTGAAGATGAAATCCATTTCCTCCCATTATTATGTGCAACGTTGCTACAAAAGCAAAGACGAGCAGTGCAGATGGGTTCCTATTAATAGCAGCTCGCCTGCAGCATCCCGGTGAAGCCGGGGTGGCTTCATCTGAAGGGATTTCCGACGGGATCGTTGCAAGCTGCGGAACTCAACACAAGAGGGCTCCAGCTCCTTTCGTCAGGGAAAAAAAAAAATGCCAGCTGGTGAAAAGAGCGCAGCCAGGCTGACAGGAGCAGTCCTTGCCGGGGCAGCGCTGGAGCGCGGTGACGAAGAGCGGCACGGAACCGCTGGCAGGAGATGCCTCGTCTGTGCCCGGCTCCCCGCTCCCCAGGGGATGGGAGCGGGAACACCTGGAACAACCGCGGCCCGAAAGCATCTGCGAGACTGAACGAAAGCGTGCGGTGCTCGAAAGCCTCAGGTTTTGTGCTCCGACACCGGAGAGGTCAAGAGAAGTTCGCCCCGGCTGCTCCAGCTTCGGCAGCCCGGCTCAGCTGTGTCCTCGCCACACACCAGCCCCGAGCCCTGGGCGCGCTGCCAGCAGCCCTGTCCCAGGGCAGGACAGCAGGCGGCTTTGAAGCTCTGCGGGACCAGGCTCCCAGCTCAGGAAGTCACAGAATCCCTCTGTCGAACTGGGGGTGCTGGTCAGCAGCGGCTGAAGGCGAGCCCAGGCGTGCCCAGGTGCAAGAAGGCCGCTGGCTCCTGGCCTGTGTCAGGAATAGCGGGGCAGCAGGCGCAGGGCAGTGACCGTCCCTCTGTGCTGGGCTTTGGTGAGGCCGCACCTCCAACCCCGGGTTCAGTTTTGAGCCCCTCAGTACAAGAAGGACACTGAGGGGCTGGAACGTGTCCAAAGGAGGGAACAGAGCTGGGGAAGGGTCTGGAGCACCAGGAGCAGCTGAGGGATGTGGGGGAGCTCAGCCTGGAGAAAAGGAGGCTCAGGGGAGACCTTCTCACTCTGGAACTCCCTGACAGGAGGGTGCAGCCAGGTGGGGATCGGGCTCTGCTCCCTGAGAACAAACATGAGGTCAAGAGAAAACAGTCTCAAGTTGTGCTGGGGTAGTTTTACTTTGGATATTAGGAATAATTTTTTCACTGAAGGGTTTGTCAAGCACTGGCACAGGCTGCCCAGGGCAGTGGCAGAGTCACCATCCCTGGAGGGATTTAAAAAACTGTGTGGATGTGGCACTTGGGGACGGCATGGTTTAGTGGTGGCAATGCTGGGTTAATGCTGGGCTCAATGATCTCAGAGGTCTTTACCAACCAAAATAATTCTGCAATTCTGTGATTCCGTATTTACTAGAGTGGACTTCAGAGGAAGCAAGGAAAGACATTGTCATCCATGTCTGAAAATAGCCCACAACAGAAGGAAGGAAACGGATGTCAGTCATTTCTGCTGCTCATCTCCCATTTCCCCTTGGAAAATTTTATTCCACAATCATTACAAGGTAAATCTGCTTTCTGGAGGAGATATTTAGAGCCTTCCACTGCTTTTCTGTGCTATAAAGCATTTGAACTAAATATTTTGATTGATAACAGCATTTAAACTCCTTCCCTTTTGGTGGATTTCTAGCCTGTGTGTCCAGGACAAGAGCCATCCCTTGGAAGTGCTACATTCCAGACAGGCAACTCAGTGCACGCAGTGGAGAAAAAAAAGCATTTCCCTCTGTGTTTGCTGGCAGCTGACAATTATCTGCAAAAAGTTTGGTTGGGCTAAAAACTGTAGTGAGCTGGAATGAAATCATACAGCACTTTATTTACGGACCATGAGAGTATGATCAGGCTGGATGTGAGCAGGGATAATAATAATAATAATAATAATAATAATAATAATAATAATAATAATAATAATAATAATAATACCGATGATGAATAAATACCTAATAGAATTAGGTATTAATTATTAATTTGAAGCAGTACATGAAACATGGCTATGGTACTTTTAAGGACACATAGTTGGACTCATGCTCACTCTTGCATTTGAGACAACACAGATTTTAAGTACTTTCTGGATATTCTCAACAATGAGGAAGGCCCCAGTTCCACTTGTATTTGAATGAGCTGTCTAAGGAATCATCTTCCTGCACTTAACAGAGCTTTCCAAACCCTTTCCTGTGGCTCTGACCCTTTAGTGCACAGAAAAACACAGAGAAGAGGTGGGGGGGGCTGAGGGAAGGGCATCTCCCCCCACATGCATCCCCCTGATATGATTTAATGTACAGATGAGTGTTGGCACAAGGCAGTGGATATTCTCGGGATTTTAACATGCTTTTTACAAGGAGGTAGCCCCCGTGTCTCTGGTGGGAGGGGTGGTGTGCACTTAGCAGGTTGCTGGTATCATGACATGGACATGCACACATGAAGCTTGCATGGCTGAGCGTGTTATGTCACAGGCCATCTCCTCAGCTGTGCAAGCAGCTGCAGAGCCACTTCACCGGCAGACCCATTAGCGCTTCATTCCTTAAGAGCTTAATCTTGCAATCCTTCCTACTGCTAGTAGCCCTTACTCATGTGAGCAAGCAGATCTTCCACTTCAGCCCTTGTAGCCTGTAAGCTGCTCCCTGTTCCTAGAAAATCCTCAGTGCCAGGAGGCTTTCCAGCCGTAGTGTTGTTGCTGTCATGTTCTTTACAACTATAATATTTAATTCCTAAAAGCTGCCTCATCCCATCCACTCTGGCCTGGCTCTTCAGTGGAGATGGTGGCACGGAGCCTGCTGGCTTCGGTCCCGTGGGCTCAGGGGCTTTATCTAAGGAGCTGCATCCTGTAAAGTGCTGAACATCCTTGTTGTGTCCAGGCAGAGGCTGAAGCGTGGGCCAAAAGGGGAATCACACACAGACACTCCAGCACCACCCCCTGAAAATCACTCCCATGCTGAATTCCTGCAGACAGCTCGGCATTGTCCAGGCTTAGCTCTGGTCATCAGTAATTTTCAGGATTTCATAGCACAAGTTACGAACCTTCTGAGTTTAGGAGCAGTCCCTAAACCTTCTCAGTTTAGGTGCTTAAATAGCACCTTCTCAATTTAGGTGCTTAAATAGCACCTCTGTATAAACCACATGCTCCAACCCTCTGAAAATGCAGATTCTTAGCAAAATTCAGCTTTAGAAAATGCAGGTGTTACAACACCTGTTTTTACTCAGGCAGCACATTAATGCAATTAACTTCCCAAAGCCTTACTGTATGGGGACGAGTGTGTATGGGAGCTGTGAGCAACAAGTACAACAACAAGTACTCTTTTTTTCCTGGTGTCAGAATTAGGGGACAAAAAAGTTCCATGGGTGGTCCACAGGGAAGGGAGAAATCTTTTCCTTTCCTTTTCTTTTCCCTCCTCCACAAACAAGCAGTAAAGAATACGCTGCCTTCAGCATACAGAATGTCCCTATCTGCTTTTAATTGCACCTTTCAGCAAATTCACCAACTGCTCCTTTGCCATTTATTTGCCAGGGGCCAGGGTGTGAAAGGTGGTTATCCAAAGTGTGCTCTGGGAGGGTGGTGATATCCAACCCTGGGGTTTGTTTGATACATCTGTGCCCTGTCTAAGAGGGGTGTTTTAGCCCTGGAACAAAAATAAAGCCAGGAAGTCATACGAGGTTTTGTTTTCTTGGTTCTTAGAGAAAGCAGCTGCCCACATTTGGTTGGGTTTAAAGGGAATTGAGTGTTTTGTGCCTGCAGTACAAGGTCACAGGTTCACAGACCTTTATGTTTAATTGATGCCTTCCCATCCGCAGGCCATAACTCCAGACGGGTATCAGTGATCACACCAGCGTAACTCCCTGTGCCGGTCCCTTTAGCTGCCCCCTGGAGCTGGATCCCCACTGGAGCACACTGCTGGATGACCTGGGCACCATGGGAAAAGGCTTTTTTATGCACTCTGATGTTTCAGGGTGTTCCCGTGAACAGTGAATGTCTGTGTCCAAGCCCAGGCAGATTTTCGCTCTATGTGAGGAGAGGAGCAGCTGGCCCAGTGTTCAACCAGCGATGCTCTGTGGTTGGCACCGATGTGGATTGTGAGTAGAGATGGAGTTTCAGAAAGTTGGCTCATCCTTGGCTTTGCTGCAGGCTCCCTTTGGGGTCTTGCCCACGGCACAGAGGTACCTCTGCTGTCTCTGAGCGTCGGATGCTCTGGGACATTTTGTCTAATCACTTCATTAGAACAGGATGTGGGCAGACGGGAGAGGTTCCTGCTTCCTCTTCTTGACCTCCTTCAGTGTTCATCCCATCAGAGCAGCCAGAGGGGAGTGAGTTCCATCTCCCAATTCTGTAACAGAAGCAGATCCAGAGCCCCACAGCTTGTCCAGAGTTGGGGACAGTGCGACACCCTGGACAGTGTGACACCCTGGAGATCCACTCTGCTTGCCTTGCTCCCAGCCTTCAGAGGAAGAAAAGTCTGCCCTGCTCAAACATAGCATTTAACCCTGTAAACCACTACTGAGGGTGGGGGTTGGACCTTTAAAGGTCCCTTCCAACCCTAACTATTCAATGATTCTGCAAAACCCAGCCTTATGGGAGTGGAACCTGTTCAGAGGGGTAGCTCAGGTCTGAAGTTTTTCTACACTTGAAGCAATTGCCATTAACTTTGCAACCATTTTGAAAGGGAATTTGCTGTTTCCTGGCGCGTTGGATTAGCAACACCCTCAGGACTTGCGCTCCCAGTCTGAATATGACTTGGACCACACCTAAAAAAGTTATTTAAGAAAGTAGAGAAAGGTTGACAGGTTAAACTGATATTTTTTTACCACCAGATCAGCTGGATTTTAGTGTTGAAAATGTTTTCAGGTGTGTATTTCTTCCTGGGAAAGTGAAGCAGGTACAAGTGTGGCTTTGGCGTAGCTGGTCAGAGATCCGAGGTAGGTTCAGTGCCAAAAAAAGGTTTCAAGGGGACTGCACAGCCCCTGCCAATGCCTTCAGCAGGACTGAGAGTGCATCTCTGAGTGAGTATCTCCAACAGAGCTCAAAGTCCAGAGGTGTCCTGGCGATCTGCCATCCTTCTGGAACATCACTACTACCCTTACCCTGCCTGCTTTTCACATTCCTCCAATGCTACAAAATACAGCTTCCCTAACCAAATTTTTATATGTGCTGCAATTCCATTTTAAAAATGGTGAATTTAAGATACTTAAAAATACTGGCTTGTATTTTATACATAGCTACTTTTTAACTGTGTTATGTTTTCAATACTTTTTTTTTTTCAGTTTCTCCTGCCCTGGATGTGTGTTCAAATGTGTCATTTCCTCCCGAGGCTTGCAATTTTTGCACTGCAGGCAAAGAAGCCTCAAAAGAATAAGGTTTTTCAGGCAAAATATCCAGGGGACAATATCTGCTTTCCTAAAGCTCTGAATATGCTGTTTGCCATCTCCTAATCTTATTCCTGGTTTTTTTTTTTTTAATTTAATGCTGCTGGAGACCAACTTCTGGTGGCAAAGTCCCTGTACAGAAAAAAGTGAATATTTTAACCAATAGCCTGAAATCACACATTCTTTCATTGAAAACAGTTAATTAGGAATTGAGCTCCGAAGTTAATTTCACCAAGGTCATTCCCTGTTCTATTGGGTCCAGTGACCCTGTCTTAAGTAATCACGGCATTAACATACAAGGTTATAGCTTTCTTTTCAGTTGATGACATAATCTCTTTAATTGGTGTCAGGAGGCCTGCTTATGAAAGAACCATGGAAAACACCTATAGACTATAATTTTACTTTCCCCATTCACAGAGCAAATGAAACAAGCCTTAAGAATGTACTAGAGGCTCATTACATCTCCCAGCCTGTCAACACAAAGCCCCTCCGTTCCAGCCAAGGCATTAGGAATGATCAATTCTGTTTACCCCCAACTTCAGCCCGTGAACTATTAACCTTTTCAGCAAAACTGGTGAATAGTAAATGTCAGATAATCCTCTCTGAGAAAGTTAAGAGGGTAGATAATGCATTTTAATTGATTAAAACTTGCATGAACAAAAGTTTAAAATATCAACAGGAGAATCCCTCGCGATTCCTATTTTCGGTAGGACGTGATCCAACTATTCCGGGCTGACCCTGGTGCCTACTTTAATTTTAGCTTTTCTGAGAGAAAACTTCTCTAAAAACTATACCTGAAAATTAATATCCTGCTTGGCAGAAATTCTGCTCTTAGGAGACAAGATCCCCTTTGCAGCTCGTGTGCTTGGGCTGCCCAGGGCTAAGCCAGGGCAGGATTTACACTGGTTGTTATTGGAGGTGGATTTTAACAAATACCCCTGCAGACCATGTCTAAAAAGCACCAGTAACTGGGTGGAAATACTTTTGTGTGTGTTCTTTTAATTATTTATTACTAGGACCTACTGCTTAGGGGTTCTTTTTTCTTTTTTCTTTTTTTTTTCTTTTTTCTTTTTCTTTTTTTCAGTAGTTTGGACTCCTGCATATTCTATGATTGACCCAACTCCCTCACAGAGAATTTTCTTTGTCACCTCTATGAAATCTGTCCGAAGCACTCTCTGGATGACAGAGGGTCTTAAATTCTATAGTAACCAACACTATATTGTTTATGGAGAAAACAAGATGTATTTCCCGTGCACCACAATTATTCACTCCTTCTTTTTTTTTTTCCTCATTTCATTCCTCTAAACCTTCTAATATTTCAGGTTTTTATTTTTAGCATCTCTTGAAGGGGTTCACATAAACTCCTTTCCTACTGCTGTACATCACCTTCCAATCATTCCCAGCTTCTGAAACTCTCCCTTAAGTTCATATTTATCAGTTGAAATAAACTCTTGTATAATTTATATTTTCTGAATGAAAATAACTTCTTGTTTTGTTTAAAAAGGGGAGGAAAAAAATTGAAAACAATTTAATTGTTTTCAAAGGAACAAACCCTTTTAAGAGAGAGAACTTTAAAAATAAAAGCCTATTTTTTCTTGGTTGTGGCTGAACAACAAGTTCATGTCAGCCCTTCCCAATCCTTTAACTTGAACAGGCTGTGTTATATTCTGTGTTATGAGTTTACATTAAGCCTTCAGACCTTCAGAGCCATAGCTCTTATTATTCATAAAAAAAGGAAACAAAGAACACAACTTGTTATTTGATACACAAAATAACGCAAAAGACTGGCAAAAGCATTAATACGGAGGAGAAATTGTCAAACATGTTTCAGAGAATAAACTCAGCACTATCCAGCTGTTACTAGCAAAGCTCTATTCCACTCTTATCATTATTCTGTGAGGGGATCCCAAAGGAAAGCCCACACCAGTTCCCACCGGCTCTGCCATGCCAAGCACAACCCCCCCCCCAAAATCTGGGTGTAAGTTTTCAACTGAGATATGTCCACTGGCAATTTTTTCCCCAGCTTTCCGCGGCTCAGAGCAGCCTGGTACGGCCAGCTGGGCTCTATGGATGAAGTCAGCAGGGGAATTGTTGGTCGCTTCAGCAGAGAAAAGTTGAAGACCAGGTGAGCTGTGGCCAAATCTGTCCCCTTTCACAGGCAACAGGCACATCCAGCAAGTGCCTTGGGGGTGCTCAGCCCCCCAAGGGGAAGGGGGTATTTGGGCAGGAATGGACATCTGGGGGTTGTAGGTGCAAGTGGGGAATGTGTTTTACATCCCTGGAAATACCCACTGGGTAAATGATGGCCCTCGCCCTTCATCCCTCCCTTCTCTAGGAGAGCAGAGAGTGGAAACAGCTGAGCTTGAGCAAAATCCAAGTGGGTTTGTTTTGCTGGGACAAAGTTTTGTACCCACCAGCCTTACCCTGACCTGCTACAGTCTCCAAGTAATGCTGTTCCGTGAGCTTCATGTTATAAATCATATAATCACCTTTCCATTTTCTCTCAGTTGGGAAACTAAGGTGTTTTTTCAGTCTTTTGTGTAGCTTTTTGGAGGAGAAATTGCACTATTGCATTTCCTGATGCAGAGCCACCTCTCTTTTTTTAATACTGTGGACCATAAGATGGGGACAAATTTTTAGCAATGATGGTTTTAAACTCAAAGATGGTCAAGTGAGGTTGAATATAAGGAAGAAGTTTTTACAAAGAAGATGGTAAAACACTGGCACAGCTTGCCCACAGAAGCTGTGGCTGCCCCATCCCTGGACGTGTTCAAGGCCAGATTGGATGGGGCTCAGAGCAACCTGGCCTCGTGGAAGGTGGAAGAACTCCAGATGACTTTGGGCATTACCACTGGTTCATCTGGAGTTGCACAGTTGCAGACTCAGCTGGTTGATGTCAGCAGAAAAGCTCTACATGAGTTATTGCCATTTTCTGCACTGGAGCTGCCAGGATGCTGATCCTTGGCTGTGTTAGGGTGCTCTACAGACTGGACAAGCTGCACCCACTTCCACCCCAAAGAGCTGACTGCCAGTGGGACTCAGACTCCTCTTCAGGGGCTTGTTTTCTTCTGCTGAGCTTGCTGTGGGCTTCTGTGTGAGCTGGATGGGGCTGTAGTTTCTCTGCCATTACCTTCTCTCCTTCTGCTTCCTTTTGGACTCAAGATGAGACCTAACAATTAGTCTTAGGAAGGCACTGCTGGTTCAGCTGCCTCAGCTCTCCTGGTGGAGCAGCCACCCTGTGAGGAGCACTCACCCAAACTTCCGCCACAGGCCACAGTAGAGATCGTTGTGTCAAAATTCAGATCTTTTAATCTCAGTCCCTTTTTTATTCTTTGTATTTAGATAATTATTATCTCGGAGAATGGTCCTGACATGGATGCGGAGGTAGGGATGTGTGTGTCTGGGGATGCACTCTGGGAGTCAGAGTAGGTTTAGATTTGATATTAGGAATATATTCTTGACTGTGAGGGTGGTGAGGCACTAGCACAGGTTGCCCAGAGAACTTGTGGCTGCCCCATCCCTGGGATAGTTCCATGCCAGCTTGGATGGGGCTTGGAGCAACCTGAGCTAGTGAGTGACATCCCTGCCCTTGGCAGGGGGTTTGGAAAGAAACGATCTTTAAGAGCCCTTCAAACCCAGACCATTCTGTGTGTGATTCTTTGATACTTCCATTTGCTTATAACTCACTGCATGGATCTGGGAATAAAACAACTCCTTTTCTCAGACAGTGCAGCTCCTTCGTTAGCCAAAACAATTATAAAATACATTCTGCCCTCCGCACCTCAGCTTCCATTCAGAAGTAAGGCAGCTTCCCTTCAACACAGA
The DNA here is from genome assembly GCA_013397725.1 of Rhagologus leucostigma. Lineage (NCBI taxonomy): Eukaryota > Metazoa > Chordata > Aves > Passeriformes > Rhagologus > Rhagologus leucostigma. Next base: position 194,604 of record VZTD01005744.1, read on the forward strand.
AACACTCCATGATTTTCTTATTTGTCTCCTCTTTTTTTCAAACTTGTTTAAGTCTTCAGGAGCCCGTCTTGCCCATTTAGCCACAAAATGCGTGTGCGTGCATGCGTGCGCGTGTGTGCTTCCAGTGAAAAGAAGGGAAAAAACCCACAGGTTTGAGTTTGTACAATGTTTGCCCCTTTTCCCAGCAGGGATGGGTTTTGAGAGCCAGGAGACAAAAAGCATGGCCTCAACAAGCTGAATTTAAAAAAGAACATCATTTTCGTTATGTAGTCAATCTCAATTACAAGCAAATGTTTTCTCTGTTGAGACTTTTCTCTTTTCAGAGCATTATGCAAGGCTCTTTTGTGGGTTGAGAGAAAGGATCAGTGGTCAATAGGGAGCAGAGTGTTGTGTACAGTGGATTTTTGTATCCTTTAGTCTGCTACATAATGCGTTTTGTCAGGAGAACAGCCCAACATCCTGAGCAGATTTGCTGAATTAAAGAGCACAGCAGGGATAGGAAACTTGTTGCTAGGTGACTGACAACTGCTGCATGTCACTATCTCTGTGCCGGAGGTTACTCTTCCCTTTTCTTCCACCACTCGGTCTTGCCTTTTAATCTGCATCTATAATTAACTCTCTTAATACCGTGCAGCCATTTCTCTCCCTTTTGCTTCACATGCTTCTCTCGATGTTATTTAATCTCGAACGGGAAGGATAAAAGTTATTTAATTTTTGTGCTTCGCTTGGCGGGGAGAAGTTGGGCGGTTTGGGCGGCACAACGTCTCGTGGCGGGGCTGGGATGAGATGGCTCTTAAAAGGCATTTCAGGAGATGTATGCTCTTTGTTCATCTTAATGCTCAGTGAAACATTGCTGTGTTTATCGTCCTCTCTAAAGCCTGTTTGTTTCAATTCTTCTTAATTGAAACGCGATTGCTTTTAACTGTTTAGGTTTGGTGACCTTCCAAGCTCTTTCACTTGTGTATTTTGCAAAATAGGTTTTCTTTATACGAGGCTCTTTCTTCAATGACTTGAAACCCAGGGTTGCATCTGGCCTAGATTTGTAGTGGCAGAAGTCAACCAAACAGCAAGTGTTTACCCTGCTTTTTTTTGCTCTTATTTTTGCTCTTATTTTTCATCAGCTGATCAGACATTAGTTGTGTTTGTGAAGGTCCGTGTTGTTCCGAGGATGGATCTGTGTTTGAGAATTACACCTCCAGTTTACACCCATCAGTCACTCTAGAAATACATTTATTTTAATTTCAGTTTTTATTCCAACAGCTAATTCGAAACACAGGGTATTTGATGAATGTTGTAATTGCAGACATGTGATTATTCGCTTGGATTTTTTATTAAAAAAACAATGACAAGAAAATGTGTTCCACTGCTTATTCCTTGCACTCTTTCGAACAGCACCCTTTTCCTTCATTTTCTGTGCATGTGTTTTGGGGAAGCTGAATTCAGAAGTTCCAAGGAATTAAACCAACAAAAGCTCTTTTTTCTTCTCACAGGTTTGCAATAAGGCTGTGATCACGGGAACTGTGTACCTTAGACGCTCTTTATACTGAAAATTAGACAGCAATTTAGGAAGAATAGCCAGGCAGATGGGAGAAGTGCTGCTGGTGAAAATAGGTGGCAGTTGTTGCTTCTGGGGGACTGTCCCCTCTTTGCTCAGTGGAGGGCTTGACTTGAGCAATTTAAAGGAAAAGGAAAAAAAAATCCCGAAGACTGTTAAGTAGCTGCTTCTAAGCAGGAACTCTTTCCTCACCAGTGCAAAAAGTTTTACTGACACCAGGAACTGTAAATTGTATCAGTCTCTATCAGCTTCTCTGAAAAGGGTCCTCTGAAGGCAGCCTCGGTCACCGGGAGCAGGTGGAATTATGAGCACTACCTGATTAATGTCCGTGAGGAAGGTGTTTTTACAACGGCATGGAGTGATAGGACAAGGGAAAATGGCTTTAGACTAACAGAGGGCGGGGTTAGATTGGATATTAAGAAGGAATTCATGACTGTGAGGGTGGTGAGGCCCTGGCACAGCTCGCCCAGAGAAGCTGTGGCTGCCCCATCCCTGGAAATATTCGAGGCTGGATGGGGCTTGGAGCAACCTGGGATAGTGGAAGGTTGCAGGGATCATCTGGCAGGGATCATCTAGATCCAACCATCCACCTAGATGATCCATCTAGATCATCTATTTCTAACCCTCCTGTTGGAACTGGATGATCTCTCAGGCCCCTTCCAACCAAACCATTCTACAATTCCATGATTCCATGAGCTCTGACTTCCAGTTTGTAGCCTGGGAATGTGAGTGGAGTGACTTTCAGCCATAATTGTGGTGGTGTCTGAGCTGAAATATTTTCAGTCACAGATCGATATTGAAAACCTGGTGATTAAATTACATTCTGTTAATGACAGGGTCAAGCTCATGGCACCACCCCAGCCTCAGGCTCATGCTCTAAGCACAGAACAAGTTCTTGCCCTTCTCTCCCTGACTCTGAGGGTGACGGACACACAAGTGTTCTGGCAAAGTAGAGGGAAGTTCCTGCTAAGTACCTAAAAGGCTGTAATTTTCCTGTACAAGCTCTTACCCCAGAGAAAGCCACTGCAGCATCCATTCATGTTTGCCTTCACCAGCTCCTGAAGTATATTACTGCAGGAAAACAGGCTCTCCAGCAGGACAAGGTACAAACCACCCCCATTGTCAATCTGATGCCTTTCCTCCTCACATCCTCAGCTTCTAGCTCCCTCTTGACTTTTTCAGTTTTTAAAGCACTCCTTATTGCAGATGCAGCTGTTGCCACAATCTGTCTCTGCAAAGCAGAGCCCTTTTCAGGCACCAGTCTCCGGGCATGGATGGGAGAAGAGTAGGGAAGATGAAAGGAGATGGTGGAAGAGAAGGAGACAGCATGGACAGGAGATGACAGACAGGGGTAGCTCCAAGCAAATGCCTGGTCCCTCTTCCAACACTGACCACTCTCTGGGCACAAGGTCTGCTCCATGTGGAGTTGTTTTCCCAAACTGTGAAAAAATCTATGACCCTAGTGGCTGTACCTGTGTTGCCATTGCAGAAGTTCATTGTATGGGCTCATGTGCAGTGCTTGGAGAAACTTCCAGGCTTCTTCAGGAAGGTTCTTGCCGTGCCTTGTCTGTGAAGTACAAGGACATAATGAAGAGCAGGAGGACAGATTATGGAATAACTACTCTGAGGTGACAGCTGCTTGCCTGTTCTCCTCCCCAGGAAGATGAGGTTCAGTTCCTTTCCGCAGTGAGGAGAGTGGATTCCCCATTCCTATCCCACCTCTTCCTTTTCCCACCTTGCCGCACAATGGATCTTCCAATTGGCTGTACCCTTTGTGCAGCACTGGTGGCAGATCACTTGTTCTTGCCGTGTGTTTTCTAACCTGGAAGAATGTGTGAGATACCTCCATACCATATCTGAGACAAAAAGATAGGAATTGTGTGAGGAATGAGACTGAGCATCAGCCAGCATACCTGCTTTGCACAAAAATGCAGGTGTCAGCGTGGGATTCAAATACACTCCCAGGGACCTCATTGCCAGGGAACACAAAGGAAATACTACTCACAAAAGATAAAATATAAAGATAAAAATACAGAAACACTACTTATACCCCCTCTCTGCTGGAAAAGACAGGAATTCTAAGGGTAGAAGGAGAAGTGTGGAGTCACAGATCTGGAACAAGCAGCCCCTCAGCAGGGGAAGCTGTTCTTTCTCCATGCAGTTTTTTTCACAGTTAAGAGAATAAATCCAGACTTAGACATGTAAATTGGAGAGCACAATATGTGTTTCATACCCCAAACTATCCTTGATCCAGTAAAAGCAGAAGCAGCTCTGCATCTCAGGGATTGTTTCCTGACTCGTCTTGATCTCACTTAACAAATTTATGGACTCTGACTTGGCCAGACTGTATTCTTGTCTAAATTTAGCAGTCAATTTGGTTTATTGCTTCAAGGCTGCACTGAAGAAGAATCAACAAAAAAGCATCCCTGTTTTTTTTATCACTGGAGTTAAAAGTGCCTTTGTGTGAAAATGGATCTGAGCTTGGAAATAACGGCAATTAATTATTTATTAAGCACACACCAGGGATGGGCTTTTAAAAAAAACCCCACCACACTGCACCTCTTTTCCTCAGGGTCTCTTGTTCCTCCTTTGGCTGTTTATTGTCTGTATTTTGCACTGGGTTTTCCAACATCATTCCTTGGACCCAAAAAATGCTGCTGGAAATTGTGGGGAGGAAGGGGATGTCTCTGAGTTGACACAAGGAAAAGAGGTGCTCTTGGTGATGGGCTGATGCTGGAGCTTTTTCGGAGCAGGTTTCTGTCATTTCAGGGCCTATAAAGCCTCTCACATATTTTAATCTGCTCTGCTGAGAAACAAAATTAAATCCTGCAGTGAAATCAATAGGACCAAGTAAAACATATCTGGAGCCATCTGCCGCCTAGTTAGAGCACAAAGAGAGACAGTTCCCCAAATTACTCTTTCAATGGAAAATGAGCAGCAGGTTTTATAACAGAATTTCATCTTGTGGGAAACCAATCAGAAATGCTTTTGTATCCAAACTTAGTCACTGCCTGCATCGCTCATAATCTCTCACTGGGGCTCCAGCTCTGGCAACTGTGAAAGAGTCTGCTGTTTTGTTTTGTTGAAGGAAAAAACCCAGTGGGAATTAGGTTAAGATCTCCCCTCCTTGCCCCAGTTCTCAGTCATGTGAAGAGTTGTTGGTTCAGTGTCTTATTTTAACTCATTTTCAAGGCTCAGGCGTGTGGAGTGATGAAAACCCTCCCTGTGTCTTCCCTGAAGCCTCTGGTCCCTCTTTTTGAGCAACCAGCTTGCTCAAAGACCCATCCTGATGGGCTTTGAACACTTCCAGGGATGGGGAAGTCACAGCTTCTCTGGGCAGCCTGTGCCAGGGCCTCAGCACCCTCACAAGGAAAGATATTTTCCTAGTATTAATGTAAACCTGCCATTTGTCAGGTTAAAGCTATTTTCCCTTGGCCTGTCACTCCACACCCTTGTCCAAAGTCCCTCTCCAGCTCTCCTGGAGCCCTTTTAGGTACTGGAAGGGGCTCTAAGGTCTCCTTAGAGCCTGAAGTGTTCTTTTGAGCCCAGATTTTTCTCGCTCTTTATTTCAAAACACTTAAGAATGACAGAAATGCAGAAAAATTATCAAAACTGGAATTTCCATTCACTATTTTCCTGCTCAAACATTAAATTCTTTAGAAACGTAACCAATCTTGTGTTTGTATATGGAGCAGGGAGCTCTGCTGCCATTAAATTAGTTGTGACATTTTAATGTAATTAGACAACATTAGTGTCAGATAAGATTCATTAATGGACCTTGATCTTTGGTGGTTGTTCAAAATTGATTTTGCAATGGAAATCTATGTTGGATGGAGGAAAAAAAAATCATAAATTCACCTTTCTGCTAAAATGCTCAGCTAATTGACATAAGTACATTAATGAGAGCAACACACTAATAGGATTATATCAATATTCCCCCTGCATCAGTTAGAGACCCAGCAGCAATGGTCATTAATTATTGCTTTACAGTAATCCTTGGCAGCTTTTGTAGGAGATGGATTGTCCTTCCTTGAGAGGATCTTTCTGCTTTGTTATTTTCCCCAGATTTGCGTCTTTGCTTTTGTTTCTCCCAATCTAATCCCATTGGTCAAAACTTCAAGGCTGGGTGCCTAAAATAAGTCTCCTAAATCTACACTTTGATAACTCTCAAAAACAGAGTTGTTTTTTTCCCTCTCAGAACTGCAGTTCCAAGGCATCCGGTGAAACATTTAAAATACAGGATGCTTTTGAAGTTGGAACATAACTATGTTTGAAGGGGATTTGCAAGACCAGGAAAGATAATGGTTCAATTTTCACTAAAAGTCAGATTTTCTGAAGAGATGTATATAAATCCATTTTAACATGTTCAAGCTGAAAATTTTGTCTAAAGATTTCAGCAGAATTCCTTCTAATGTCTGCAAACACTTTTATATCCTTTGTTTGGCTATAGTAAAACAAAAGAAAATGTTAAAACTACCAAGTTTTAGGTACAGGATAAAAGTGATAAAATATTCCTGATACTTTAGGATGGACTTGATTTCATAATGTTAAAAGCAACAATGATATTTAATCTTTAAACAACACAGGTTTAGTGATCCTTGTTTATCTTTTATGCCAGGTTTTGTCTATCACATCATCCTATTTAATTTTCACTCCTAACAGTGTAAAACAAAGCAGCCAGCACACAGGGCTGCTCACAGTGCAGCATTTTAGCCACATTTCTTCTGCTGGGGTTTCCTGAACAGAGAGTATTTATGTTTATATAAAACAGCAGAGATAGGGACAATAATCCCACTGCTGTACACAAGGGTCTGTAAGTGAAATGTCCGCTTAATTGCTGTCTACAGCTCCCAGAAAGGATGTCTCTTCTTCCGAGTAACAAGTGACAGGAGGAGAGGAAACAGCCTCAAGTTGTGCCAGGGGAGTTTAGTTAGGATGCTAGGGAAAATTTCTTCACTGAAGGGGTTGTCAAGCACTGGAACGGGCTGCCAGGGAAGTGATAGAGTCACCATCCCTGGAGGTGCTTAAAAGATGTGCGAATGTGGCACTTGGGGACACGGGTTAGTGGTGGCCTTGGCAGTGTGGGTTAACAGCTGGACTGGATGATCTCACTGGGCTTTTCCAAGGTAAATCATTCCGTGATTCACGATCTGAGAATTATGCAATGGTTTGTTCATACAAATGCACAAGCCAATTAAATGCAGATAAAAATGCAGCACGGGATAATGAAGCAATACTGTAACATGAAGTAGGGATGTCTCAGTTGCAGTGGGGACGTGCCCTTTGTCCCCCACATTTCTGCCTCCAGCTGCAGGGAAGCCTCACCTCAGCTCAGCTGAGATGCTGCTTGGCCAAATGCTCACATCTGGACATGGGGAAACAGCTGGACCCTGCCTGTCCTTCCTTCAGCAGAGGACTAACCTGCCTCTCTCTCCTGTTCCTTCTCAGGAGAACTGTAAAGAAACCAGCTGTCAAACACGATTGGAAACAGCCAGTGAGATCCAGAGGCTGGGCCAAACAGAGTGTGGTTCCCTCAAAAACAAACCCAACGAAAAGGTGGGGGTTTTCCTTCCAAAAATGATAGTGAAGGGTCAGACATGCCCAAACATCAGCTTCACTGCTGAGTCTTTTTTACATAAACAGCTCAGGTGTTTATTGTGCTGAGCCCTGAACACGAGCTTTGAAAAAGGTGCCAGTAATGATACAAATTCACACCAGATCTTCTAAAAGAGAGCCAGATTGAGAGAAGGGAGGAGGGAAAGCAAAATTTGCTACATTCTCAGTCTGCAAAAGACTTGGTATGCAACAAACTGTCTGGGTAGGCAGGTACTCAGATAGAAAGCCGGGGAGCCTGAGGGCTGAGGGCCAGAAAGATTTGCTGCTGAGTGTATATAGATATTTGCTTTCTCTCTGTTTTGGCTGATGATCCTAGCTAGAGCATCATCCGTGCAACCTATATCATGGCCTGTGGGGTTTTTTGTTGTCTTATAACTTACACAAGTATCTTGCATGTGTGCAAGGGAGCATGAGATGCAGCTCTCTGGTTTTAAAACCACTTTAAAATCCCCATGCAGGGGAGATCTCTGCTCCTCACTACCTCCAGGGCACACCCTCAGCTCACACAAACACCTCTGCTCAGGTAGCTTCAATAATTTGCCTGGTCAGAGGAAGCCAAGGAGTGAGTGGTAAACACGCTGCCATCAGTGGCCCTCAGATCCTCAGGGACTCGTGTGTGATGCTTCAGAGACCCACCAAGTGCAATTAAGAAAAGTCAGCCTTTAAAAGGCATGAAATATTGGTGCTTGCTCCTGCTGGAAAAAAGACATTTATCAATCAAAACAAGCTGAAAGTGGTTTTGCTGAGACAGCTTAGCTTAGGGGTGTCCGTTCTGTCTGACCTTATGAGCCACATCCCAAAATTGTCCTGTGTCCGGGACTCCCCAGGCATAAATCCTGTCCCATGGATGTCTGTGGGCTGCTAATGAGACATCAAGGGCTTCCTGCTGTGGGCAGGGGACCAGCAATTATCCCAGGCTGACCCAAGAACAGAGAATCATGGAACCAGAGTGGTAAGGGTTGGAAGAGACCTCAAACACCATCTAATTCCACCACCTTTCCATGGGCAGGGACACCTTCCACCAGACCACATTGTGCAGAGCTTCATGCAACCTGGCTTTGAACATTTCCAAGGATGGGGCATCCACAACTTCTCTGGGCAACCTGTGCCAGGGCCTCACCCCCTCACAGGGGAGAATTTCTTCCTAAGTCCTAAATCATGGCTACCCCTCTCCCTTTCCTAGCCTGATCACCTCTCACCCACCACGCCCTGCTGCAGGAGCCACAGCTGGATTCAGAGACACCCAAATCTGTGTGTTTTTCCTCACAGTGCAGGTGGGACCCCTCTGCAACTCACCATTCCCATCCCAGAGGGCTCAAAAACCACTCCACAGAGGGCACTGAGGTGGATGGGTTGGGGAAGCAGGGACAAACACACCAGCACTGAAGATCCACATTTGGAGACGCTGATGCAGAGGAGGAGCAACAGTCGCTGTTGTTACGTGGTGAGTGGATGGAGGTACCAAAGGTTGTGCTTATTTAAGGTCATGGAAGAAAAGAGTCTTCAAAAATTATTTGAAGTCAGTGAGGGGATGACTTTGAGAAGCACCTGGGGAGGGCTGTGAATGGTGGCAGGAGGGGAAAGTGCAGAGGAGTTGGTACGAAGGGCCTGGAAAATGCAGGGGGAGCAGGCAAAGTGGGGGAGAGCTGGAGTTATGCAGGGCACAGAGGCAAGGACAAGGAGCCTGAACAAGATGCAGCAGAGAAAGGAGGAGTTAGTGAGTGGTTAAAAAAGGCTGGGCTGGTCCTGGCAAAGACAGAAAAGGATTTCAACAGGTCTGTTCTAACTGGGTATCGGGGAGGACAGAGAAAAGGAAGTTTTTTTTTAATAACTAGTAAGCAAATAATTAGCGTGGATTTTTAGAAGTGCAATTTGAAAGGCAGAATTTAGCCCCTTCCTTTGCTTTCTCCACACACACAGACTTTCATTCCTGCCATTGCTGGGAACAGCTCTGATATTTTATTCAGCTTTGCTGTCATTTGTATCTAATGTTTCTTCCTCTGCCACATGCGTGGTAAATGTTTTCATTTCACCCTGGCTCAGAAATGCTCAGGACTCACTCTGAGCTCTCTTACTCCAGCTCTATGTCGCTGCAAATCCATCAGTAACGTTGTGGTTGCCCCCAGTCTTTTACAGATGTAAATGAAAGAAGAGTCAAGCCTTGTACTTGGTTCAGGAGGGCTGACCGCCTTCTAATAGAAGCATAATGAAACCATCAAGAGTTCTCATTCAATTAGAGTTTTTCTCCCTCTGGCAAATGATTATAACACATTTATAGCGTAATGGGCAATTACTTTATACTCCTTGTCTGTTGACATCCTATTAAGCCTACGTTTTCTGTCCCTAACAAAGAGATCGGATATAATCGTTAGGAACTACAAGGAATACATAAGAACTACCAGAATACATTTAAGCAGAATGAATATGGATCTGTTAGTGAGATGCATGATGTGCAGTGGCAGATTCCTCCACTTCTTTCTGCTCTGGGGAAATCTCAATTACATATTCTTTTATTCCTTCATACGTTAACTTTTCCTCTGGTGTCAAGAATGATCTTTGTGCTGAGTGGGTGTTGATTATACATTTAATTCTGTGCTTGTGAATACAAGCCTGAGAGGTGCGATGAAGGCTGCGGAGGAAAGTTTTGCCCCTCTTTGAAGATAAGTGTATTGGTGGAGGCTTTTTAAACCTGCAGCTGGGAGGCAGGGAAGGCAGGGCAGGGGCAGGGACTGATGGAGTCAGCTCTCTTGTGAAGCACAGTGGGTGGCTGTAGCAATGCTGATGTTTTCTTTAGCTCAATGACATTTCTTATCCAGCCTCTGAAGGACATGAACCTTCCTGCAGTGCTCTTCCACCTTGGGATGTTCTGTCAGGCAACAGGCAGATGAATTCATCTGAGTGGGTGTTGGTGCAAGCTGTGAGTACACATTCCTGAGAGCAGAGCACAGCTCTCGGGTAGGGGGAGTCAGCAAAGCCTTTACATGGGAATTTCAACAATAGAAATCCAACAGATTCTCACTCTGGAGCAGCAGCCTGCAGGATCCTTCCTGCTCACACACAAACTGCCACTGCTCTGGAGCTCAGCTTTCTCAGCACCAGAGATCTCACAGGCATGGCAACAATTCCCTTTTGACTCATCCTGCTCATCCTGCTGCAGGGCTCTGGTCTCAGGGACGCTGTTAGGTGGGAGGCCAGGAAGCAACTCCAAGTTGCACTACCCTTGGTTGTGGTCATCGCTGCTGAATTACTCTGCCTCGAGATGCATTAGACCAGCATTGACTGTGACAAACTATGAAGCTGAGTAGGACATGTACAGGCTTTTGCAGACTGTGGGTGGGTCTTCACCTAAATGCTTCTCTCCCAGTCCTTGTGGTGTTCCAGCTCCTTCCAGCTCCTGGTAGCAGCAGCGTGGCTGTCTTGTTACTGACACTTTAAAGGGTGACAAACTGTGCACACAAAGACCTTCTTCACCTGCCTGGCTTTGTGCTTGTGCGTTACCCTCTGTGATCACACAGCCGGGACTGGCAGGAGAAGTGATGCCACATCCTGACACGGCGGCCTGGGAATTTGAGCACACCCCAGAAATTCCTACCTGGCCATGCAACAGAATCAGTTCACAGCTCAGGGATCATCTTACAAAGAGCGGCTCTGAGGACCAGGGACAGAGGAGTCACTCAGAAAGAGACATTACTGAGGTGCTCCATCCACAGGGTCAGGGGAGTGGGACAGAGCTTGGTCTCTGACAATTTCCATGGCAGCAGAGTCCACATCAGGACTATGGGAGGTCTGAAGAAAGTGGTGAAAGCAGCAAGTAAGACAAAACCACTAAATCTGCAGGTCCAAAAGACCATTTACAAGACTCTGAGAAGACTTTTTTCCATGATTATTGACAGTTTTGGGGTCTGGGGTTGCTTTTCCCCAGCTTCTTTTGTAACATCCACACGTGGGTGGATTTTTGTGCAAGTTCAGTTGTTGTCTCTGCTGATTCCCAGAAACCTCTCAAGCAGTGGGTGATTTATCACAAAGTTGGGGTTAAACTGATGACAGGCTTGGGGCCAAGAAGGAATTTGTGCATACATCAGGCAGACATCTGCCATTGGTTTAGGGCCACAACTTTTAACTTTTACCCACAGAGCGGGGTAAAATATCCTCCTCAGTGTCACTCAAGTCTTCACTGACACACAACAAAGGTGTTAAAACACACTGAAGGTGCAAATTTAACACACTGGAGGTGTTAAAATTGCTATCAATGTCAGAGAGGCAGAGACACGTCACTGGTGTGTGGGGACTGGCACGTGTGCTGTGCTGGGAGTGCCTCTGAGCCTGAATCTGTCACCACACTGTTTGTGATGCCAGGGGCGGACTTTGGTGAAGTGGGGATCCCTCCCCATGCCTTTGCCCCCGTGTTTCTATGCATTTCTCTATAGAATAAGAGTGCAAGCATCTGTGCTTCTGGCTACTGTTGGCTCTTGTCTCTTCTTCCCAAAGGTTTAAGCACTACTTTTTTTCATGTTCTACCTAAATCATCCATTTTGCAGCCAATCTGTCACAGATTTCATTTCTAAGTCAATTATCAGGGTTTTCTGAAATCAAATACCTGTGTGCCTTCTGTTTTCAGAGTAAATATGAATTTCATTGTATTTCATTGTTGTTTAATAGCACCAGGGACACGATGTTTGGAGGCAGCCTGAATTTTGATTCAAAATGTCAGGTCTTTTTCTGAATAGCTCCATCAACTGGAGACCTTCCCCATCAGCTCTTTCATAAAGCAAAAGGAGACAAACGGGCAGATAAGCTAACTAGGAAAGAAAGAGATATTCCTTCCCTTGACCTAGAAGCCTGGCAGGACTCTTTTTCAATGCAATGTATTATGTAGTGGTTTGCACCATTATGCATATGTTTAGCAACAGCCACTTACCAACCTGCAAAGGGAATAGAGTGGTGAAAGATGGAATTCAAGGGAGGAAAGAAACACCAGGGATGTTTTGCCCCTGCTTTTATATTTCAAAGATTGCACTGGAATACACACGAGAATTTCTCTCCATTGTAATGTGGGACTTCATAGCTTCCAATACCTTTGGCATCTCTCCATTAATATACTTCCTGTGACACTTCTGAACAAAACCCCACTTCAAACTGCTGTCAAGACCAATCCAAAGCAGCTCTGATTACCAGCAAAGGTAAAAATATGCACCACAGTGCAATGAGGAATGCAGGGACCTATTGGAGAATATATCCTTAAACAGTCCTCACCCTTCAGCTGGAGAATACCTACTGGGAAAGACTTTGCCCAGAAAGAGGATTTTGATAATCTTTTAGGCAGGTTATTTTTGCTGGGTTCCTACATTGCAGTATTCTGGCTTACAAAGAACTTTCTGATATCTTGAGTGCTTGGTACCGGCTGGTGTTTAGATTCTCTAATTTAAAGACTTGCTGGGGGAAAGTACCTAGAAATGTCCATATGTTGTCATTTTGTTTCAGCTCCCCTCTGGTCAAAGGCAGATCATTCTGAATATTGAAGTTTGGGTATCAGAGAATTATTCACTGGATGAAACTGAACCTTCAGGGAATGTTTGATCTTCAGTCATCATCCTTCACCACCAGTCCTGACCTGGCAGAGTCCTTCTGCAATTGCAGCATGAATTCCCCTGCAACAGGATTGGAAATACAGTTTCTGGGCACAGAGGAGCTGATACACATGGGACGTGTGGCCTGAGACCAAACACAGGAGTCAGCCCTCAACCAGCCAGACTCAGAGAGGAGCTAAAGTAGAGCCACGTGAAAAGTTGGCATTTATGGTGTCTCTTCACTGCGTTCAGCACTGTACATGTCTCAGCAGATGAACATTCCTGTGAGAAAATCAGTAAATTCAACAAACCAAGTGCTTCTCAGGTGCCTATTACAGAACCTCTCTGTGTTCCTGTATTGTCCAAATCCTGAGCAGTGAGGAAAAGCCTCCAGGTGAGCCTCACACACCTCCCATGTTCGACAGCTTCAACTGACATTGTTTCTTCAAGCACATTTTTATATTTAAATAAAAGCCCAACTCATTTACAAGGTGTTCAGTCTCTTTCAAAGGCTTTTAGAAGCAAGATGTGTGGCTCAAGTTAATTCTGTCCTTGGCTCTGTACTAATCCCAGTAATGAGACCATTTCCTTGGTTATCTACCAGTCACTGCAAGCTCTCTTTTAGAGTGGGCACTGAAGTGACTGAGAAGTCCAGAACACTTGGTAGATGGCGCATTGAGAGCCCAACCTTTCCACAGGAAAAAAAAAATCCAAATTTATTTTTCTTTGTCAAAGTGATTATTGATTGGCTTAAGGCAAAGCTGGGGACTAACCATATGGAGATGTCTGTTATACGACTGGATTAGTGTTTGGACCTAACCCCACTCCAGCTCTATCTCCAGGATCAATAGAAGATGCTAAAGAATGATTAGCCTTGCAGCTGCGTTGTGTGTTGTGGTTCTTCAGTCACACAGGGAAGAAAAAAGATAAACTGATCAGGGGATTTAGAAAGATTAATATCATGTCTATAAAATACCGTTTTAATATTTCCTATACTGGGAATATTCAGCAGTAATCAGCCACACAGAAATGTCAAACACAGGTTCTTATGTAGTTCAACTTGCTGTTCCAACCCAGAAGATGTAAAATTTTAAATGTTTTGGCTGTAACTTTGCTTGTAAAAATTATCAGAGAATTAGATCAGAGTCATTTCTTTCTTAAAGGATGGAGATGCACCGATTTCACCCAAAGCACAGATTCATGAGGACATTATAAAGCTTTCTCTATATTTTTTCAAGAGTATACTACCTTCCCTTTATCCTGCTTTTAGAATATAGCACAGGGCTTTTCTGCTTTGAGATGAATGTGGAAAAATAGGGTTTAGTACAAAAGGACCCCCTACCTTCTAATACTAGAGATGGCTTGGGTTACTAATCCCTACTTCTAGGAGCAGATGCTGATTGTCCTATTAATCAAAGCAAATCATTAGGCATTAATTACACTTAGTAACAGAATAATTGCTTGGTTTACCTAAACTGTGGTAGGAATGTTTTTTTCTTTCTGAGCAGGATAAGCTTATTTAAATGATGTCACAAGCACACACACAAAGCACAATGAAAGTAGAGCAGAATCTGATTTGTTTTGCAGGTGCATGAGGTGAGCTGGTCTTGGAAACAGCATCTGTGGGGCTGAGAAAAGACCAGTTCAGAGATGTTCTGGCAGAAAGGATGATTGTTGAGATATAGGAAGAAATAGTCAATAAATCTTGCATCTTGATCGGTGAAAATGCTGGGAATTGGGTTTTTTCCTGCCTCCCCAGCTGAGGTTTGACTGCTGGGTGATCCAGTCTTTCCATTACAGCACGAGAAGGTGAGTGGCTCAAATACACTCCCAGTGTTAGCAAGATACCATCCCTGATCAAATAAAGGAAATAAAGACACAGGGGTATGGTCTAACAGTGCATTATCATCTTTAGTGAGTTCTACTGATCAGAGCTTATTTGCTGGGGAGAGGAGGGGCCCTTTCTGTCAGTCTGGTGCTGTAACAAAAGGCTGATGTGACCAGATCACACCCACAGCACCCACAGCAGCTCCAAGTGCTCAGAAAGGTAAGAGCTCCAGCATGAATATGCACGTTGGATTAAACATCCAAATGAATAGTGTCGGCTTTTCCTGACAACAGCTTTAGAAATACCCTGTCTTCCCTGGAAAGAAGGACTGTGCTCCTGGTGAATAAAAAAAAAAAACCCAAAATAGTTTTCTCAACCAAAACTTGGAATTGCTTGTACCAGGTTTTCACCTGAAATTCCTGGAGCTAAAAGCTCAGCACAGCTTCACAGTATTTATTCCCAATAAATGTCCTACAAATGTGACATTTCAGTGGCATATGGGTCTGTTTTCAGTGGGAATCCTGGGGTGAATCGTGTTTGTGCATTATTAAGATCATAATTCAGCTTTGTCAGAATCATGACTTCATGCTCAGAGGCTAAGCCTTTATGTAAGAGACACTCAGCTTGCTTCCAGGAAAAGGTTAATTGTACCCTGTTCAATTTGCAGCTCAAACAACTGAAATATGCACCATCACAACTGAAATTAAATCAAATGAACCAGCTTAGCTTTTTCCCCCACTTGTTCAGTCTAGTAAAAGTATTGAAACAGGCTGCCCAGGGAAGTGGTGGAATCACCATCCCTGGAAGTGTTCAAAAAATGTGTGGACCTTTTAGCACATAAAAGTAACAATGATGGTGACAAAGTCATTATTAACATGTTAATTTTTACACCTTTTGAAAACAGAGATACTGGGAGACTGTCCAGAGACAGGCCCAGCTCTCCAGAGGCTACATAAAACAAATAAATTTAGAGATTCACCACTGACCTAAATAAAATAAGACTGGCCCCAGAAACGGTTACATGGTGTTTATAGTTGTTCTAATTAGAAGTTTATTTAGTGGCATTAGCCCACCAGGATCTCAATGCACCATCCCTTGAAGTGTTCCAGGCCAAGCTAGATGGGGCTTTCAACAACTTGGTCTAGTAAAAGGTGTCCTTGCCCATGGCAGGGGTGTTAGAATCATCTTTAGGTCATCTTTACGGTCCCTTCCAACCCAAGCCATTCTGGGGTTCTGTTAGTGGCTTGAATTCATCAGCAGTTTATTTGGACTCTGCACTGTTTCCACTCCTTTCTATACCCACATGCGCTTTGGGAAGCAGGAGGCCGACAGCTGAAGTGGGTGTGGAACATGGATTGTGCTGCTCCCACGTGCACACACCTCTGCTTGCACATATTCAGTTTATGGAAACAAAGTTCTTGTGATCATAAGGACACAAACAGCCAGATCTGCCAGACACAGGAGTGGTGCTTATACCAGGCTGTAAGTACCAGTAAGAGGAACAAAGCTGAAAAACAACAGGTGCTTTGTCCTTGGTCTGCTTTCCCTGGCTCTGGAGCATCAGCAATGCAACCAGACTCAGTTAACACTTGACTTCTCATTAAACAAACTCTTCATACCAAACAAATCTATCACATGATAAATATAAATACTGCCACTTGTGGACAACTCTCTCAACAAAATCTTTTGCTGAGTTCAGCAGGTACCTCCAGCTGTCACAAAGAGATGGAGGAAGAAGTGAGCTCTGAGTTGAGGGATTTGGCTCCACTCATTACAAGAATCCCCCCCCAGTGACAAGGGCATCCTTCATTTGTGGTGATCTAGGTGTCCTTGCAATCCCAAGAGTATATCCAAGAAGCTGGCCAGCCACAGGTCCTGTTCTGCAGCATGCAAGCAGCTCAGCTGCAGCCATCCATTTTCACCCAGCCTGCAGGGCTGGAGCAGTGCCTGGATTAAGTGCAGCCCACTTCACAAACGAAGAGCGGCCGCACTGGCGTGTTCAGGTCAGCACCGCAGAACAACGGGGCACGTTGTAAGCAAGCACCAAATGAAAAGATACTTTATGCCTTGGTCAGGCCAGGCCAGCATGGCAGCGCTGAGTGCCAGGGCTGGCACTTTGCACAACGGAGGAGTTACATAAGAGGGAGCACAGAGACACTCAGGCATTTCTGCACCAGGCTTTCCACATTTCTTTGCTACTGTCTATATCAGCAATGGTTTTATTTGCTGAGTCTTTACTTCAGCGTCTCCTCAGATCACCGCCCATCTAAGTTGGTGTAATCAGCCATTGAGGGCCTCACAATGAGCTGTAAAAGCAGTAGGAAAGCAGAGGTCCCTGCCTAGCAGGATTTGGCCACGTCCTCAGAGTGGTGCCCAGCACTCGCTGGAGCCAGCACACAGCAGGGAGGAGACACTGAGGAGATAAAGCGTTTGGGTCAAAGAACAGTGACTCAGCTGGAATTAACAGGACCCATTTGGGGATCTATTTTCCCACCCAGTGTTCCTTCTTCACGCTTCATGATCCTGTTCTTTTTCTCATATCCTGCTTTTCTTGCTTATTTTGTGTTTTCCCACTTGTCCTCCCCTGCTTGAACCTCTGTCTCAATACCCCTGCCTTCACTTCGTGTCTGTCATTCTGCTCCAGATCTTACAACACATACAGGAGCTAAGGTTGCCTCTGGCCAAGTGATACTCTCAGCATCTTGAAAGCTCACCAGCAGTGAGACTAGAGGTGGCATCAGTAACTTTAGTGACACAAAGCTACTTCACCAAAATTTATTTTCTCTCCCAGAGGATGGAAAAAAATGAAATTGGTGGCCTAAAACAGTGGCCCAAGCCTGCCTTCCTGCAGGTCCACTCTGGCTTCAGTCCCATTGTTTTGGGAGAGGAGGTGACAGCAGCATACGATGCCGTGTTTTTCGCAGTATCCTGTGCACATCTGTGACACTGTGTATAATGTGATACAAACAGAATTACCAGGGATTAAGGTTTTGTTTCTGCTCCTACTAATAAATGCCAAAATCCCCATTGACTTTGCTGAAATAAAACCAGGCCTTAAGTGACCCACCACTGACGTTTGTAGGGATCCTCCTGAACTCCGAGGCACCTTCGGTACGATGCGCTCGCCATATGGGCGGCCTCCTTTCCGCCTGCCACAGCAGCTGCCAGAGGCTGCAGTGCCGACTGGAGCAATGACAATAAAAATCTCTCCCCAACAGAGACAGGAAAAACAAGGCTGGTTTCCCAGGCCACTGACCTGGCATCTTGGGGCTGCCTGGAGTCCTTCACGCTGACTGACACTGCCCTGCACAGGAGCTGTTGCTGTACCACCTGATAAAAGGAAACCTGCTGAGGGCTGGGGACGTGCACCTGTGCCACAGATCCACCTTCCTCTGCTTGAATCCATCCCTGAAAGCACTGAAACATGCAGACATTGATCAACCCTGCCTAAAGTCTCACTACAGTCTTGGGGTAAGCAGGAGGAAATGTGTTACAGCTCAGGCACTAATTGTCAGTCTGTCTTTTTTTCCTCCTACAACTTTTTCCTTCTTGCCATTTGCCTCTCTTTCCCTCATCAGATTTGTTCTTTCATCATCTTCCTAGACTGACGAGCACTTGAAAGGACATTCAACACTTCGAAAGCTGCTGTTTTTCAGATTTTATAAATTTCTCCCACCATAAGTTCCTGATGACAACTCTGCTCAGAGCACGGCTCATCAGGAACACTGATCTAGTGGAAATGGCCCGGTTTGAATTTGGTGCACAGTGCCTTCCTGAAATATCCTAGCGAAATCTGGCTAACAAGAAGAATTCAATTTTATTTCCAACTAGCACTTTTTCCAAAGGCTTAGAATTTAAAGCTTTTTCCCTTCTGCAAATGCTATGAAATTAGTGGGAATTGTATATTTTTACTATTTTAGTTGATACTTTTTTTTAATGATTCTGCATAGCTTAGACTGACTGGTACTGCGAGGCACTGATCATATTTGATTTCCAGTCGAGTTGCTTAAAACTTTTGGGAAGCACTCAGCATTTTATCATCCAGCCCTTCATTGTCTGCCAGTCTTTTTAAAATGTAAAATGTTTAAGGCCTGGACTCTTTCATTGTGTGTAACACAATGAGACCCAAAAAGAAGCTGTGCCCCATGGGCACTCTAATATAAATGGTAATTGCTACCTGGGTCTCCCAGCTATAACTACACAGTAATTCAGGCACATCCTTGCTTTCACTGATGGGGAATGGGAAGGATTGCTCACAAAACAACCTGTCAAGTCATAACAGCAGCGATGTTTTCCCAACTAGGAGTACGTACACAAAATTTACCTGGTTCTCACTTACAATGATTTAAAAAGTCAGCTGTTTTTTTTATTTAGGAGCAACTGATTGCATAAAACTAAGTTTTATTTAGTTATTTATTATTTTTAGTTCATTGACTACATAGTTCCTGAAATCTCAGCCACATTTATCAATATGATTCAGCAGTGACTATTGTTTTCTCTTGCCCAGACCTCAGTCATACTGATTATACTTTGTAGCTCCACAGATCTACAGTGCAAATATAACACAAGGCAGTTGTGTGCCTTGATACTTATTTGTCATTTTGTCATGTGAGTGAAGAGCTAATTTTGACTACAATATTTTAAATTTTCTGTTCTCTCTCGCTATTTTTTTTTCAATATAGAATCATAGAATCATGGAATGGTTTGGCTTGGAAGGAATCTTAAAGATCATCTCATTCCAACCCCCTGCCATGGGCAGGAACACCTTCCACTAGACCAGGTAAGTCCCATCCAGCCTGGCCTCGAACTCCAGTGATGATGAGCCCACAGCTGCTCCAGGCAACCTGTTCCAGTGCCTCACTAGCCTTTGGGGAAAGAATTTCTTCCTAATATCTAATCTAAATCTGCCCTGCTTCAGCTTAAGGCCACTCCTCCTTGTCCTATCACTACGTGCCCTCGCAGTATCCCGGTTTATTAATTAGACTGTATTCATATTACAACCCTCAGTAACAGAACTTTCTGTATAAGGACCAGTGCTTCAGCTAGGGCAATTTCATGTATAGTTAAATGTTACCTGTGTGGATCATTAGATTATAAAGCTACTTTGGTGACAGAGCCACTGGACTGCTACACATGGCAAAAACAGATAATAGAAGCACACCCCTGTTTTAGTAACAGCTTCCACTCAGGAACTTGTAGACACCTAAATATTTCCATAACACTACAACCTTTCAAGAGACACACTCATCACTGAACTTTTATCTTCCCTGCCTAAAAAACCAAAACAATAAAAACAAAAACAAACTAAAAACCACCCATCAGACTCAAATAAAACCTTACCTGAAGTTGTTCTGCACAACTTAAATGGTACCAAAAAATTTTACCAAGTCTGGATATAAGTAGATGGCAAATAATCCCATGGAATTAGCTTTATAAAAGTGGAGAGATGCATTTGCTGCTCCTAACTTCATTTTGTAATTTACAAAGACAATATATAAGCACTGACCATCAACTGTCAGTCTTGATATGATGATGATAACAGATAACTTCACTATTCACTAGCTCTGGAAGAAATCACTAACCCAGCAGCACTCCCTTGTCAAAAGCATCACCATAACTGACAGAGTAATCCACAAAAGACAGAAAACAGAAACTCGAATCATTATTTTACTTTATGCCAATACTTGCAAATGATAAAAGCACTCTGCCCAGCCTTTGACAATCTACTTTATTCCAGTAATGTCAGCTCAGATAAAACTCAGCAGAGGAATCTGAAATGTATACAGCATCCACTGGAGCATCCTTCTTTTTTTTTTAGCTTTTTGTGTTGTAAAGTGTTCTCTGATAAAATATTGACACTGCAATGTGTGAGCTAGCTGTGATAAACGTGCAGGGCAGTGTGTGCTGCTGCCAGCCCCACGCTGCTGGGAACGAGGCATTCACCAAAAAAGACTTGTGCCTCAACCCTCTGACCCTCTGCTTCTGCTCTGGATCACAGAGACTCCCAAGGTAATGCTGAGGAAATTCTGGCAACACAGAAATTTTTCTGCTTTAGAACAACCTGACCCCAAACTCTGTTCATTGTTGTATTAAAGAGGATTGTGAGATGCTCAATGACTGCGATAATGCGGCAACACTCATCCAAGGACTATCTACAATTCCAATGCAACACAAGACAAATAATCCAAGTATTATATTGATAAGCAACAAGAATATCTCAGAACTATTTAAAAGAAAGATCTGGAGAACTCATCTCTTCTGTCCATCCAAGTATCGGCTTTTTTAACAATTCTTCAAAAACTTGTCGCTACAATTGGTAATTTTGACATCACTCTGTCTACAAGTGGTAGAGCAGAAAAATCTATGCAAACAGTGATCCCCCTGGTTATGTGATCAGAATGCTTCTCCTGTGCTAGAAATTTACTAAAGGTCTATTTTTTGGAAAGCTGGAAAGAGCACAATCCAAGATAAAATGGAGGTTTATATGAAGTCATGACCTACTTCGAAGAATCAGCTTCTTTTAAATGCTCTGGCTGGATGGCCAATCTGGGTTCAAAAGCACCTCTGAAGTGATGATTTCCATGTAATCTGGGATTTACACCTTTTTTTATCACAACTCTACTACTCTTTAGTTTCCGATGATGAGTTACAAGTATTAGGTCAAGATGAAAAACTGAAAAAAAAATCTAAGAAGCCATGGTTCTGCATCACTCTCCTTCAACAAAACAACAGTGGCAACGCTGGGTCTGCACTGAGCAGAGGTGGTCAAGGCCTTGGTTTAACATCTCCCCACCGAAGATCATACTGGTAACAACTGGCACATTTTCCAAGAGCCTCTTCCAGCTGTGAGGGAGAAAAATAAATAGGCAGCTGCCTGTGGTAACTCCTTCAATGCACGTAGCAGTGAGATACATGAGTGGTGGTGTTCATTCCCAAGGAAAAGAATCACCCTGAAGAATTTATTGTGCCTAGTGACATTTTTTAAGCCCATGTGGCACGGTTTGAAATTGTATTGTACAGCTTGGGTAATGGCTAGAGAGGCTTGGCATCTCCCTGGAATGCAATGGAAACAGTGCTTCCAGAGGTTTTGTAATTGTTAAGAAACATTCTTAATCACTTTTTACCCATAACTGCTGAACAGGAGCCCTTTTCAGCTGTGGCAGTGAGCAACATCACTGATCACAGCATCCACATCATGAATTTTGTGGAAGCAGTTAAAGCTTGCCACACATGTGCCTCAAGAAAAAGAAAAGAGCAGCAAGAGACTACACTTAGCTCAAGGCAGTCCTGCTCTGGCAGAAGGGAGCAGATAAGAACTGCAAGCTCAAGACTGAGTTTCAGTATGGGCTGTCAGCTTCCAAGCTTCCCACCAGTCAGAACAGCTGGTTCCCCACTGGCAAGAACTTTCTGTAACTTAGTCCTCTACTTCTTTCCCTTCCCCAACCCAAGCTTCAAAGGATTATGGAGCAAGGCCTGTGCCGTATGAAATAATTTTGTGGATGCTTTGTGGACTGTGGTATGATACAGAAAATTAAGTTCATGTTATTAAAACTTTTGACACTATTTCTCCTATGGAGTCATAACTGTCAAAGTATTTTCCTTTTGCATATGTCTAAACATTCTATTAACATGGTAATGTCCATGTTTTGGTATTTCTTTCACACCTTCGCTTAATTTGAATGAAACCAAATAGAAGCTACCTATTATTGCTGAATTCAAGTGAATCCTGAAAAGAAAAAAATCTGGGATGTAGCAAGGCTGATGGAAAGATTTACCCTTCCAAAGGTAAGGTGTTGCAAGTGCTAAAAAGAGCATCATCTTCACATCAAATCAAGCAAGGTACAGGATCCAAGAAACAGCGTGCCAAGAGGCAATTTCTCAGCAAGATGTTAGTATCAGAACACAAAGTGATGTGTCTGGAAGCAGAACTGCTGAGCTGCAAACAACCTGGGTGTGAGTCAGAGAATATTAGGACAGTGCCTGTCCACCAGGAATACAGACTTGATTGCATGTGACTTGTGTCAACTCTGGAGACATCAAGAAGAGAACATAAAAGCAAGGCAACAGAGATATTTCTAAATGAGCCATTCAGCCTTTAAGGCAACGAATCTGGCAACAGCTCAAGTTTCAGGAGGAAAAAAGTCAGCATTCCAGGTTTGTGTTCCACGGTTATAGCCTTCATGCATTTTTCTCAGGCAAAAGGTCACCAAAACATCATGTTTTAAATCATTAAAAGACACAATCAATCTCGTTTCAAAGTAGCCCATAACTTTGAAACAAGAATCCAATTGCCTGTTCAGGCTCATTAGTGTCTTTGGATCCTAATGACCCACTCAGTTGCAGTAAATGAAAAACTAATCCTTGTTTTATGCCATTGGCTGAAAAGGATTAGCCAACTCTTGCTGCCCCTGCAATCAGCCTTGCACTGGGGGGATTACAGCCATCTAATACTGTAAGTCTACACATTCCAATCTGTTACAATATGTAGCACTTAAAGCTTATTTTCTTGAAATGCTTAAACGTATTAATGCTGTAGCGTAAGATTGTTTTCTTAGGATGCAGTCATTCACCTGCCCCTGCCCCCAAAGCCTGCATTTACCCACATACATGCAGAGATGCCCTGTTAGTCCCAATGTGAAGTTTTAATTATGTTCATGGTCTTGAAATGAAAAATTTAAAATCTTTTTTTTTCTTTGCATAGAGCGCAGACTGGGGATGAAGTGATGTACAGAATTTCCATGGGGTTCAGCGCTGTAGTTTAAGAGGTAGCTAGAAATGAAGCCACTACTTACATACAATGTTCTCTGATCTACTCTGTGGGCTGTAACTCCAGTTTTGTACCACTTGTACCATTGCAGTTTTTCCAGCTCAGCATTCTGGTTGCTCTTGTTGTATTACACATAAAATCAGTGAGCAATTCGATGAGCCTACAATGCCCTGACATAAACTTTTTGTTTTCCTCGAAGTATTCTCACAATGTTGTCACTGACAATTCAGTACGGTAAAGAGACAATTTTAACACTCTCAGTTGCCTTTTTTAACACTCTCAGTTGCCCTATTCATACAGTTTTTCTGATATAAAATATAAATAACTCTTGTGGTCTTATCACCTTAAGTATTCTACACAACAGCACAATGAAATTTGTCCTGCAGGTTGCTATGCTGGACATATGCACTTTAGATCGATATACTTGGACTGAAGTTACAGAAAATCCATAAATCGCTCTGAACATAAAACTTGATTTTTAAGTGGGGACAGTTTGCTGAATGTCTTATTTCCTCCTAAAAGTGGTGTCTGAAGGCATAAAACAGCATTACATGAAAATAAATCTTACATTCCACAACGCCTGGAAATCATTACATTTGTCTTTACCTCGTAGTTTCTAAATTAATTTTTTAGTTGTCAAACTTATACAGTAGTTGCTTATTCGTCAGCCAGTTATCCCCAACTATTTGTAAATGTGCTTTACATTTATGCATCAGTAAAATTTCCAGTAAATTGTAGAAGGTGCTCCAGTCACAATGTTATGTTACTTTACAAATTCAAACAATTTTTTGCTGCAAGACCACTTTACAGAACAAGGCACATGTGGAGAAATGCTCTCTGTGTTATTTCTGCTCAGAAAAATGACATTTCCGTATAGCTGTTATTTCTGTGGGAGAAATAAAACCAAGGCCTCAGTGTCTTCCTCCTTACAGCAGCAGATAAGAGTATAAATTTCATTAGTAAACTTCTTCAAAGTTTTTTACTTGATAAATTCAAAAATTAATTTATTCAGGTATCATTATATTTCCTACAAAGCTGGTGACACAAAATATTTATTATTAATATTTATTTAACCTAGTGCGGGGTGGTACATTAGCTTTTACCAGCAATATTTCAAGTAAAGTGGTTTCCTGTCAAAAACTTCATTAAAAACTTAAGTGGAACAGTAAAGATATCAGGGTTCTAAATTAACATTTGCCTTCTGGTTAGCATACTCCTGTAAGATTCAAAGTCAAATTCCTGCCCTGTTTATTTTAGAGGGGTTTTTGCTGTTATTACCTTCAGGCTTGGTCATGAGCCTGAACTCTGTTTGACTCGGTGCAATCCAAGGAGAGAACATAAAGGCACCCCCACCTCCAAGGACTCCCAGCACAAGCGCACAGAGTCACCATATTGCCACTGTGCTGACAGCTGCACTGCTTTTAAGGGATTACAGCTCCCAGCTGCCATTGCTTCTGGAGGTTGCTGGGCTCCAGTTCAGTTGCAGTCACGTGTGTGATACCTGCAGTACCCGGTTTTTGCTCTCAAGCAGCCCTTGCTACACTGGCAAGAGAATCTCTGTCTACACAGCTGTCAGAATAGAGATGGATGCAGCAGGTGCGTGTGTAAAGGGCAAACCAAAATGACACTGGGCAGTCAGATACGTGTGTCAGCACTCCAGCAACACGACTGCTATTGATTTTATAGGCATAACCAGGGACCATTTTTAGGTGGAATTTGACAGATACCAATGAAAAAATCCCAGTGTGTGTTTATAAGCAGTTCCTGGTCTTAAACTGCAGAAAAGCATCCCAAATGCTGAGTGGCTGCCTCTTCTGAAGCAGCTTTCTCTGCTTTGTTATTAATCAGCCTATCCAATTTGTGTCAGTAAACATCCAGCAAGACCTAGGACTGTGGCTTCTCCCACTTCAACCTGCAGCCTTGACTTCCAGACTGTAACATAAGAGGTGTGGATAACAGAATTCATCAGGAAAGAGTTATGGAGTAACTGAGCAAATAAAATTACACTTTCTGGCTTTCTAAATGATCTCAGAATATCTGTCAGCAGTGTACCGTAAAACACTGCTCCAAGTAAAAGACAGAGACTCAAACTTGCCTCCACCTTAGGTTTTTCAGATTGACAGGTATGCAGTAGATTAGAAAAGCTATGTCTCGCTTTTTAGTAGCTGGACCTCAGCAGGATTTCACTAAAACTTCCCAACTCGCTTCCAGTTAAAAAAAAAAATCCAACTTTCACAAATCTCTAGGCACAAAAATAGTCCGTTTTGGAGTTTGGCAGAAAAGAAACAGTGGCACAGATAATCAAGCTTTTGGTCATTAAGGGCTTTGCAGGGCAGCAAAGGGAAAGGGACTCTGCTCCCCTTTGGACTTAGCTGACATTTTTTTGGCAGACTGGGCAGACTCTGCAGGTAGGATGCTTTTTAGCTGCTTGTTCCTCTCAGTCTGTGTGCCCTTCTGATTCGTTTGTGCATTTACAATCTCTTCTGTGAAGTCTACTGAATGATGTGGTCCTCCCTTTATTTTGCTTGCCTGCTGTCAGGGAGGGAGTTTACTTCATAGTAAGTGACTGGGAAACCCAATTCCCTTATAAACTTGTGGGGAGTTTCAAAACTTCGTAACCTATGTCTCATATGTAAGAGAAAAAATAACTTCGAAGTGATCTGATATTTCCTTCAAAGACCATAAGTGTGAAACTTGTGGTTCTGGAAAAGATGGTTCTGAGGGATTCCCAGGGCACAGTGTACTGGTGGCTCAGAACAGTCAGCATTCCTTTCTGAGCAACCCTGATACTGTCCTAATAGCCATTCTTTCCATAAGGAAAGGCCTTTGTGGAGAACTGAAGGGTATACTCGTACTGACCACAGCTAGACTTTGGGAATGTCTCTGTCTTTTTTGAAAGACATTAGGTAAAGATGAAGAAACTTGGTTTTGAGATTTTGAGTAGAAAGAAAGAAATGGAAATGTTAAGTATTACAATTGCAACATTATTCCACTTCAGATATTAAGAAATACCTACAAAACTTTACATAAAATTAACAAAAATGTTTATTTCAAATATTTTATAAATCAGCTGTTATACACAGAATACTCAAGAACATTGCCTTTAACTCAAATTCAGCTTTTACTGCTACAACAGTCATTCTTACTAACACAAGTAATTTAGTTTATATCAGAAGCTGAAAGTTCTCACATAGACATTAAATTAACACACTACTCTAAAATGATATTTCTGTTTGTGAGTGCAAATTTAGCAAGAGCCTATCATAACATTTTATGAAAAAACACATTTGAAAGATAAATAAGAAAAATAAAAGCTGCATCTCAAAACATGTGGTTGATGAACACACATTTCAGCAATTGCAATAATATATTCCTACAAGAAATGGAAGGAGAGGATGAAATGCTTTGTACTTTAACTCAAGAAACTGAAAACATTTGTCAAGGCTAAGTAGGAAAAGAATTTAAAAGGAAGTCAAAGGTATTCAAAAGAATGTAAATGGCTTTGTATTTTGTAAGGAAGAATGAAAACCTTTCACAGAAGGAGACTGTGATGATCTCTGATCCTGTCCAAATGCAAATGAAAAACTAATGTCATCTTTTCCATCTCCAAATGCATGAGAAGTCGATTCCGAGGGGAAGGGAAAGGCAAATGCAGCCTCATTTTCTGGTTTCCCAAAGAAGCTTCCTATATGAAATACATATAATATTTATTATTAGATTAAATCTTACTGGGAGAATACTGCATTCAGCATATGCTTCTTTATTAATATATTGTACCAAATATCCCACTGAGCATCAACCTACAGTTGTGTGTTTAGTTCTGCACCAGAGGTGGTGTTTCCAGGGGGTTGTTATTAGAATTGACATCGAAGGATGTGTGGAGCACTTGAAGGGTTTAGAGCAATAGAGCACTTCTGCATGATACATTTTGCAACAGAGGTATTTGTAAACAGAATCTGCAAAAGTGTTTCTTTAGAGAAAAATGTGATCAATCGTTGAAGTGCTTGGACTTCTTCTCCCTTGCAAGTCCTCTCATTTTGCTTCAAACACACCTAACACTATCCCTATTTCTTTCTTTCTCATATCTCTTCTTTTCCATGATACATCAGACATTTGGAGCCCAACATGCAAGGAAAGATTTAAGCTAAGGATTTAGTTAAAACACAAATGAGCACAATAAACCACTGAGCTATGTTATCACAATTGAACTTCCAAAGGAGCTCTGCTAAGCTGGATCGTGAGCCTGCCAGTCATAGAAACACAAGCAGAAGAGAGCTGATATACACAAGTACATCTGAGTTTCAGACTTACCAATATCTTTGTGTGGGGACAGAGAGCTCAGGTTTCCCACGGAATAATTTTCGTCTGTCTGAAATGTAAACAAATTTTTAATTTAACAAATGAGAAAGACAAAAAGTAAACTCTAATGCTGACATGTAATATGTTCATTTGCTTTTGGTGAGAAAGACACTGTCTCAGTGAATGTTAGCAGCTATTACAAAATCTGTATTTAAACGTATTTATCAGTACACAAAGCTGCAAGGCAAGTTCTTTGATCAGATGGGTTTTATGATATTTGCATGCAGCTGCAAACACCCTTCCTCCATTCTTCTAGGAAAAAACCAGACTGATAACAGTCCAAAAGCTGACCTGACTTACTGCTGGTTTTTTAAACCAACAAGATTCAAAATTATTCAAATCTGTGACATTTATAAAATCTCCAAGCAACAGCACAAATACTTCCTACTGAGTAGGGCTTCCTATTGCCAGAAAAAGTAGCAGGATAACCACTTGTCACTCTTAAAAGAAGTTCTTAGACAAGATTTAAAATAGATGCTGAAGTCCTTCAAAA
This sequence comes from Rhagologus leucostigma, assembly GCA_013397725.1. Taxonomy (NCBI): domain Eukaryota; kingdom Metazoa; phylum Chordata; class Aves; order Passeriformes; genus Rhagologus; species Rhagologus leucostigma. Next base: position 222,789 of record VZTD01005744.1, read on the forward strand.
CTCCCATCAAACTTTAAAGAATCCCAGATCTGCTACAGCCTGGTAAATTCTTGGTTTCTGCTGCTGAGCAGGCACAAAACAATGTGGGTTCTGACAGCACTGGGTGACTTAAAACCCGCCTCATTCCTAAACAATTCACAAACCACTCACCAGTGTGTTCTCTCCTACACGCAGCCCATGCTATGAGATACCAACCACACGTATCTTGCCAAACCCAGAACAAAACGATGCTTTCCCTCATCCCTGCTTCAGCTTCCAGCCAGAAACCATAAGACTGAGCACACCCCCCGCAGCAGGAGCTACCTGGGCTCAAATCCCTTATTTGCATAATGGGGCTTGGATCTACACTGCCAAGTGACACCCAAGCCCTGTTTTATGCACACATCTATCCTGGATCCCCAGTTATCTACCTAAGGCCCAGGAGAGGAAGAATTACTCTAGAGCACTGGAGTTAGGGAACCTGCAAAGAAAATTGGAGATCTGGATTCCATTCCCTGTTTCATTTAGTTGCCTACCTAGCTCCTCCGTTTGAGCATAGCTAATCCATATTTGCTGTTCAGTAACCCTAATATATCGTCCTTTCTTCCTTTCTCACTGTTCTTCACTTCATCAAGACAAAACCACACAGGAGAAGCATGTGAGTTGTGAATTCTGCTAGAGAACCTGAATTTTGCACTGTAACACTGAACCAGAAACCTTTTGGTGAGCTGAGCCGTATATTTGCACACGAACCATATAAGAGAGATTCATACTTGGTTGGAAGTCATCATAGGGGGATTGCCAGGAAAGGAATTAAACATTTTCAAAGGACATCAAATGTAGAATTAAACAAGATATTAAAAAAAAATTGCTACAAAGATAACCAATCTGAAAAATCTCATTCAGTGTCAATGCTGTTTTGTTCACATATTTTGCTTTGTGGAAATTTAATATTCATAATTAATCACTTTTACCTCATCAGATGAATTTTGTGCTCCAAACAGAGAAGAATCAAATAAATTAAAGCCAGGTGACTTCTGGGAGAAGTTCATGAGAGAAAAGAAAGCAGGAGATTTTGATGTTCCTTCTTCACAACCTAGATTTTGAATGCTGTAAATACAGAAAGGTAGAAACTACATTAACAGTTTTTTAAGTGATGTAGGTGGCTTTTTCCTTCTATTTTTTCCTTTTCCTCTTTTTTCACTTTTTCACATCCCCATAGCTTCAATCAATAATTGCTTTTTGCATCACAGAACAGATAACACAATTCTTTAAAGTAAAGGGAGATGGTGTTCTTACCAGCTCCCTGCCCTCTTAACAAAAAAAACCTAAAAAGCCTGTTTAAAGATAGAAATCAGAGCAACAAATATTACTGCAGGAAAAGACAATGTGTCTCATATATTTCTAAGCAAAGTACTGATCTTTTAAAATTGCTTCAACTGGAAATGATATTGTAAGAAGAAAACTTTATAAATATCAAGCATAACTCAGGAAAAAATCCAAATATTTTCAGAAGAGCTTTCTAGAAAATTCTTTCTCTAGTATCTCTCAAAAAGAGCAGAAATGCTTATACAATAAATGCAAGTACAACTTTTTGCTCAGAATCAAAATAAAAGTTGAAATCATACTAGTCAAATGGGGGTGTTTTTGAGAACTGTGGTTTTTTCCCCTTTAAGTCAGGTGTTTTAGGTGCTCTTAAGAAAGGTTCTGCACTTTCTTCTGCTATGTCAGGATTATCTTCATTTGGCTTAAAACCTGTGTGCACATCCTATTAAAAAAAAATAAACAATGATGTTTATAACATACAAAATTTCCCAAAACATGATTAGTCCTTTTAACTATAAATATATTCTCAGTGGAGCTAGCACTGAGCCTGTTTATTACAGTTCTGTGCAAGAAATGAGTTTTAAATGCAGACTTTTTTCAAAACGTTTCATCAGCTCACATTAATGAAAATGTTATGCACCAATTGATGCAAAAACTATGATGTGCATGGGAGAGTCATCCTAAAGAGCCTATTGTTAGGGCAGCATAAAACCCCTCAGAACACTGAGGTGATCCACAGCAATGATCGCTACATTAGCAATCAGAAGGCATTGATTGACTCCTCATTGTCATGTGCCTTATAATGAGTCACTTCACCAGTTTCTGAGACTTGCCTCTTGCCAGCCGAATCAAATATGTCAACATACTTCGACTGTTCTAAATAAACTTCTTACGACATAAGAAATGCTTTTCTTACTTGAGGTATATGCGAACAGTCCACGTGCTCATCTGCCTCTTTATCAGCGTGTTCGGCCTCTTGGCTTGCTGCACAAAAAAGACAGCACTGCCTGTATTATAACAGCATTTTGAACAGATACATAAAAATTACATTGTGGGAAAGAATCCTTGAGAAAAGTTCACTAGCTTGGCATTGCTATTGGTAAAGAAGTGTTCTGACTGTGGTTTTCTTAACAACCCACTTTGTGGCTCTGTCCATAACAATTGCCTCTTGTTCTGCCACTTACTCGCTGTTGTTAAAGCTTTACTCGGGCTGCTTGTTGTGGTTTGGTGTGTTCTTCAAACCGGCCCATTGTTCCCTGAGAGTGCTGTGTTTGTCTACTCCAGCTATTGCCCTCTGAGAGTGCTAATACCAGTCAATAGAAACCAGGTGGCAACAGTATAAAAAGCACATCCATGTGACAGTGCTGAAGTGTAGTTTAAAGGATGGGGCAAGAGTCAGGATGAGAAATGAGAAGAAACATTATCAGACTTTTTGCTATCAGAGTTTCTGCTTTAAGCTTCAGATTGTGCTGCATCTCAGGCACTGTGGGTTAAGGTCCTATGTTTCAGTATTCTCTCCGTAAAAAGATCTAGACTATAATCTTTTACATGCATCTAAATTAGCAGTACAGTTAGAAAAAGAAATATTTAAACTGAAGCTCAGTTCCTTGTGATTTCAAAAACTACAGGTGTGTTTATAACTAGCCTGGTTTTTTCTATAAGCATTCTGCATGTTGTTCTCCAGTTTAATTTAATTCTCCATTATCTTCAATAATCTTAATCAGATTCTTCAAGATACCTGAATTACTGGGTTTATCATATGCCTTTTCTTTGCATTTTCTCATGTCCTCTGGGTAGATGTTAAGACTGGATTTCATTTTACCCAAGTAATTTGAGACTTGAGTGTGAACTTAAAAGAGATGTTGGACAGATCCTTTCATTCACAATGGTCAGTGTAGACTAAATCCCACATTACTGAGCAGTTCAGCCTCTGTTTAAATTAGGACTCTGCCTGTCTGCTATACTCAAATTTCCAGCTAAACAATCAAGGTGGAAAGGAAATGCAAATGGTGGCCCTCTTAATGCCGGAATGAAAATCTGGTCCCTAGAATTTTCTGGTTTATAATTATATGATCCAACCTTATCAAAAAAATTACAGTAGTACTTTACCCATTACTGCATTTTCACTCTCAAACTGTTGATTGGAAGTCAACTGCTTTGGAAGATCAGACAGTCTAAAAGACAAAATTTAATATTTGTCTAAATGTGAATTATTTCCATAAACCCCAGCCACAAGAATGAAAACTACTTTATTAAAGAAAAGTTACCTGAATTTCACTTGGTTTTGTATGCTTACTATTGATGGAACTTGGGCAATTTGTGCATTATTAGTCCCTGCAGTGTCAATAGCCATCTAAAAGACAGAAAAAAAATTCAGATGACGCAGCAAACGAAATTTCACTTCAACAATATCACTCTGATTTCTCCTTAGACTGCGGAAATCCCTTCTTTTAACTGGAAATTAAGGATCAGACAATGTAAAAACTTCATTGCTTTATCTACATTTTGACAGCATGATACCCAAAACCGGTTCTGTAATTTTTTAATGAAGTCTTAGTCACAGCACCGATAAATAGATGTGATTAATTAACTTTACTGTAACACAAATAATGCTATGTCATTTACAAACTTCATGCAGGTTTGCTACTGCTGCAGCCTGGTTGCTCGTGCTTGTCAACACAGAAAGGGCTGGGGCCAGGCCTGGCTCTGCCTCTGAAGGCCAGCTGAGCATCCACATCAGTCTCAGTCAGCACAGGTCTCATGTGTGGATTGAAAAACTGCAGAAAACTTGGAAATACTCCCACCTCAAAGATTTTCATCAGAGTAGAAGCCATAACTCTTCTATGTAGCATGTATTTGTGCCTTAAGGGCAGGGTGAGGAATCTATGCCTCAGCATCAAATAATACATTATTTTACATGGAGTGTCTAGTTCTTGTTTATTTTTAATTAACAAAATGTATCAAACTGAATTCTATTCAGAGTAGCGGACAAAAGGGCTGTTTCTGCAGAATGTGTCTGCCACTCAACTCCTGTAGTGTACAGCACACCTTTTCTAAAGCATAGCAACCTTCTTTCTTCCAATCTTTTTATTTTTCCTCAGACTCCATCTTCTTTTCCTTGTTGCCATCACCCTTTCTTAAAGTTCTCTTAACCTTGACTTACTGCTTCCCACAATTGTCTAAATGCAATTCTAGGTCCCAGATTCCCAGCTTCATCTCTAGATTACCCTGGCAACAGCCCTTCCATCATCCTCATCATGTCCAACTCCCTAAGCCAGTCACAAATCAGAATTGCTTGAAATTTCTTCTGGTCTTGTCCCACTCAGTCCTGTCACTGTCCTTCATCTTGTCTTGTGTTATGAAGGTTTTGTCTTCTCACACAGGTTTCACACTAAACCATTCAGTGATTCACTCACTTCATTCTTCAATTCCCTTGAAATTCTTAAGAAAATCACAACTGGTTATGCTAACTTTTTTTATTTGATTTTTGTTGTTCATTAAATTTTGATTTTAAATAGATGCAGTGAAATGTCCCTTAGAAAGAAGGTTTAGAGATAGAAACCTCCCCAAGCTCCTGCACAGCAAACACAGTTACAAACTCCTCTACCCCTTCTGGCCTTACCTCCTTTGATTTCTCCATTAGTACTTTAACAATCTACTGCTTCTATGAACAGTCTTGCACTCCATGAGACTGCTGGTGGTTTTCACAACTTTGCAAGTTGTACCTCCAGCTTTCTTCTGGACTAGATTATTGTATTTGAATAAAAAATACTGTATCTGAATAAAGCTGCAATTCACTCTACCATTTCAGAAAAGTGTCATAGCAACTATGTTCTTATGGGTGAGAGACAAAAAATGGACTTGTGGGCTCCTGCAGTGCACCAGGAAGCATTGTTCATGGTTTTATTCCTCTCAGCCCAGATTTCTGCTTCTGCTTAAACCTCAGAATGGAGCTGTTAACTGTAGCCTGTCCTGTACACTTAGTCCTTTATGAAATCCTTCATTATGGAGTAGATGGTTCATGATTCATCAGTAACAGAAGATTCTGATCCTCTGTTAGAGTTCCAAGTATTTGCTACATGCAGAATCTACAGAGGTTATTTTAAATGCTAAAAACCGTTCTACAAAATGAGTTGGTAAGATGGTCCACCTCGAGTTTGGCGTTAGAACGCACTTCGTAAGAACATAGATATTTTCAGAATGAAAAGGCATCAAAGAAATATTTTTTCTGTGATTACCAAGAAATTGCAGATTACCACCACTAGCAATTTACAGTGCTAACAGGTTTTATGCAAGACATAACACCATGAGGTATATTTGAAGTGTTTTAAATTTAAACAACCACATAAACCAGATTATATAACTTCATATTTTTACCAGTGGGAGAACAACACACCTGTGATGAATTTTCTGCAAGGCTGGAGGAACTGCTGGTGGCCACTGAAAGTTCCTCTGGTTTCTCTTTCTCTTCTCTCCCTAAATTTACAAATATTATGTAATATTGTCAATAGGATTAAGTATCCAAAGCATGGCATTGTTAAACTGAACTTGGGAACAAACCTTATAAATTTTCCTTTTAATAGAGAGCAAAAAGAAACTTATCACAAAATATGAGAGTATCAAACAAACAATAGTTGTTTAATATTTACTGTACTAATGCGAACCGTGCTAAAGGTATTTTAGATTTGAAATTAAATTATTTTCAGATGTTTCTGACACCATGCATCAGGTGTATCTGTCGTGTTACTGTACTCATTGCACAGATAAGGGAGAAATCAGACACAGAAGATTTCCAGAACATAAAAAAAGGTAAGCACCCAACTTCCATTGAAAGCCTGGCTTCAGCTATAAGTAGTTGAGCAGTTCACTAGATTTGTTATCATCCATTACCCGTTCTTTTGCACTGAATAATCCAAAATGCTCGCTGAGAAGTCGTTAAACACACTACACCTGTTTCTGGTCGTTGCTTTGAGAATCTAAAACTCTCTACAGACTGGACAAATTTCTGAGGAATGCATGGGACACGTAATGTTTTATACAGCTGATGTTTCTCCTTTGGCAAAGATGGGTGTTCACGCTCTTCAGACATCCTAAACAAATTTAAATTTTAAAAAAATTATTCATTGCAAAAGAAAAGAAATCATAAAATATAACTGCCTCAAATAAGTGGCGTTCTCAAGGGCACTGATGTTGTCAAGTTCTACCACTTTCAACACCAGTAGTTGATAAAAATGAGGTTTTCTTTAAATAATATTACAGAGAGAATATCCCTGAAAAAGAAGCCATGAAGGAGTAATAAGCCAATCATAAGAACACTGATGGCTTAAATTTTGTCAGTGTCAAAGAAAAGTATTCATATTGTGGAGTTTTACACTTTGATTAAAGTGCTTCATTATTGTAGTTCTGAAATCACTTTTTCACATTTAAAACCACTTTCTCTCTCTCTCTCTCTCTGAGATTGTCTGGAATACTCACACTACACACACACAAAAGAGAAAACTGCAGCAAGTGTTTTCACTTGTGGGGTAATTATCTGTGTAGGGTAAATAGCCCTTTACAGTGCAGAAAGACAAAGGTTAGCAGAACAATGAAGAGTAAAGTGGCTATTTGGCACAGGAACATTTACTATTTTTTAGAATAATGAGTTCTATTTTATTTTCTCTCTGGCATTCCTGCTTAGTGCCTCTGTGCTTCTGGCTACAACATCTGGTTTGTAGCTGATTGAACAATGCTGTTCAGAAAAAACGAAGAACTGAGTCAGTCCTTTTGTTCTTCTTGAAATTCTCCGTAAACAAAGAGAAGATAAAATGTAGGATACACTTCATAAGATAGTGTGGAGTAAAATTAGCAACACTAATAAAAAAATACCATGAGAAGCACTGGCTAAAATATGAGGACCTAACACATCAAACTCATATACATACAACTGTGCTCACATAAAACCATGAAAGCACCTCAGCCAAGTATCTCTGGTGAAAAGGACTATTTTCTCTTGTAGTTACATTTATACCTGGTGCTGTGCTGGACTGAGACTGAACAAACAGTACAAAACATAAACCACCTAAGAAATCAAAAACTAAAGTAAATCTTTTAGTTACATTAATTCTAGATAAACCTGTGTCAAGAATGAATACTACAGAAAACAAGTTGTGTGTGGCTGGTGTATCTTTGAATTCAGACGCAGGGAGCTCAAAAGCAAGGAGAAATCAAAACAGAGCTAAGCACAGAACTCTGGCTAAAACTGCTTCACTTTGTTCCAAATGGCTCATTTTACCACAATCATCATTCAAAGACCAATTGAACAAGGCTACTGTGGCTGAGGTCATCACTTAGACTGCCATAAATAGAGGGGGTTTCTGGTTGGGGTTTTTTTTGTTTGGTTGATTGGTTGGTTTGGGGTTTTTTTCAAAACTTAGGATGTCAAACTCTGTTTTTAAAAGTTCCAGGAGTCAGTTTCCTTGTGCTTCTGTAAAGCATAGCAGACAACTCTATATTTCTGAAGACTTACTCTCCATTAAATAAAAAATCCTCTTACAATCCACATCTATACAGAAGAATGTCTCAAAGGCAGAGTTTGAGACCAAACTCAGAAGTTCTTAAGATATTCATCCTTTAAGTAACAAAACCTTCCAAAGGAGCCTGCAGTTAAACTCTGTGCATAGGCAGTACACCTGCTCCTTTCCCTCCGCAAAAGCACTGTTGAAATATAAACCATGCACATCTTCTCTGACATTAATTAAGGCTACTGGAAGAAAAATAAAACTGCATCATGAAGCTCAAAACAATGCAAATTGCAGCAACAAGAATAATCAATTGTCTTCTTTCTCTACTTCATTGTTAGTAGACATCTGAGTATATAAAAACTCTTTATCTTAATCCATACTGCAGTTTTTTAAAGTGTAAAGAAAAAAAAGAAATATTCTTAAGCCAAAATAAAGTGCCATTTCCTTATTTTCTTCTTTGAAGAAGTATTTTCTTCTTTGAAGCATAAAGAAACCCAAGGATTAATATTAATTTCCACTAGAGGAATCAAGTGTATCTCATTATACATATGAAGAATCACACCTGCTTCTGTGGTATTTACAGCTACTGAAACCACATTCACTATTCTCATCAGGAGCATTCTTTCGAGCTGGCTTTTCATATATGTTTACATTAGAAGTGCAGAAACAACTTCTAATTACTTTTCTAAGAATTATGTTATCAAGTTTTTTCTTTGATCAGCAAAAGTCAATCACTTCTGATGCAAAGATGCTGAAAGAACTGCGATAACCCACCATGGAATCTCCTTTATGTGAAGCTTTAGCAAAAAGCTCTCACTTGGAAAGTAAGAGATGGAATTAATACATGACCAAATCGTAAAAGAAATAAATTAAGAATTACAGAGTCATGGAATGAAATCTCTCCCAGCCATTTTACAAAAGCAGAGAGAATATATATGGCATATATAATATATATGCCACAGCACAGCTTGAGATACAGCCTTTCTATGTAATAAATAGAATGTCTAATTGAGAAATCAAGACCAGGGCTTCAAAAGAGTTGAGCCCTGTTTGGTGATTGATGAGAACTCTTGCTTTGGAAATTAAACTGTGATACTTGCCAGTGTAACTGGTGAGCTATGAATCAGCTACAAGAGCTGGTAAGAGCAGAGGAATCTGTGTTTTACACTCCTAACCAACAACTAACTGGCCAGCACTGAGTGATTCAAACAACAGGAATTTTAGAAGAACGGTCCCAGGCTTTTTAAAAGAACAGTTCCCCCTGTCATCCTGCTGTCCAGAGCAGAACATATATATCAGCACCTATCAATTGGCTTGCAAGCTGGCTTCTTGTCTTGAAGCCTTCTAAAGCTTTTCATGGGTGTTAATTTGTACATTGTTCTGCCCGGTGCTTTCATTGCTCTCTTTAGTTCTTTCCCTTGATGCTGCTGGTTTCATGCTGGTCTGGATCAGTTCATGGAGATTCACAGTACAATTCCTTTTTATTTGTCCTTCTGTGGCAGAAGATGAAGATATCTCCTCATCACAAAGATCTTTTTGCTCAGTAGTAACTTTGTAGTGGCTGCAGGACAGCTTGAAAGAAACTCCTGCCTTTGGTACCCGCATTCTGCTGTTGTATTTTTGTACATTGCTTTGAATCTGCAAAGGTTTTATTTCCTATGGCTCATTTTCTCAATACACATTTTCTGTTTAGGGTTTTTTTTTCCCCAGAGGTTTTTTTTGTTGTTGTTGTTTTTTCTACAGCTTCGTAATACACCCATTTTTAACACCAATAGTTACATAAGCAGTCACTTCCATGCTTTCTAGTAAAGACTTTTTTTAATACACTAACATCAGATAAAGATATTAAAAAACCCATTTTATGCCGTTTTCTACAAGCCTTTATGTTGTGGAACATACACAACTTCAGATAAAGGTACAAGCAGACTCCATGACAGGAAAAGAAATGTACAAATGGCAGGTCTGGCAGTGCACCCTATGGATTCCTTACCACGAGGAACCTCACTGAGGGATTCTTACACCTCCATACCCAAAGCATGGATCTCTGCCTCTTACAGCAGGTCTTTAATTGGTATTTTGTGTTCTGCAGACTGAACCCACATGGGTTTCGTTGAAAATTCAAAGAGTGATTCCCATCTTTTTTTTTACCTTGTCTTAAAACTAAGAGGATTTCTTGCTTCCCCATGTTTCTGTCCTGGCCAGTTACAAAAATCTTACATGATAAGGTAAAATGGGTGCAAAGGCTACACCACAAAGAAATGATCATCTGAATGATTCATAGGTCTGTAGGACGATATTAAAGACCTAAAATGTCCCAGTGAAAAGGATCTTAGGAATTATTAAAATGACACTTTTTTATAGATATATTCCACTAAATGCCTGTTTAAAGCCCTAAAAGGATTCTTTTTCAAGCACACCATAATATAAAATCACTTAGACAAAGTCTTTCAGGCATATTTTTGCTTTAAAATGGGTTTTGGTCTAGAAGTGTCAACTCGACAGGAGATGTTTCAGCATTCACAAGGACTCCAGATAAGTGCAAGATAGTCCTCATGGTGATTTTCAGTCATTGTAATTGAGCTCAAATTAAAGTGAGTCCCAGCTGTAAATGATCGCTGGCTAATTTACTAAGCCATTAATCCTGTCTATGAAACTTTCACTCATGCTTGTTTTTAAGAACTAAATTAAGAGTTAAATTTCTTAAGTAGTTCAGAGGTGAAGACAACTGAGATGTGGAACCCTCACTCCTTTTCCAAATATATATTTAGTAGAGTAAATGTTATTTTATCTCTGACTGCACAGTCACTGTAATTGCATTTGAAACTATTCGCACAGATCTCTCAGCAGTAGCTGAGGAGAAAATGCTTCTACAAAATATTTTTATAGCATGTTTCTGGATACACTGAGCTTCCAAGAATCAAAATTTGTCACCATCTTAACCCCCAGGATATAAAACTTTTAAAATTACATAATTAAATCACATTACCAGGATTAGAGAAGCTTGCCAGTCCTTATTTAACAACAATTTGTGTTTCGTAGCAGTCTTTGTGTAAATTCTGAGATAGTATTCTGGATAAAAGCAACAGGAAAAATAATTTTGAAGTGTACCTTTCTTTAAACTCTTCTGGCTTCTCGAGACTTTTTTGATTTTTTCCTTCAATCTTTTCAGAATTATTTTGATCTTCTTTAGTCTCTTTGAATGTCTTAAAAGATGAAAAACAAATGGCATAAAAAATTGACAAAACTTGAAATATTTTAGCTATGTGCTGCAAAAGTTTTCGAAACCTAAAAAATCTAAATTTCTAAAAAATCAGTGCTCAGTAGTAGTTTTCGTAGCCAAGAGGTTCTGAAGAAATAAAGAGAACAAGGTTAAAAAGAGGCAATATTTTTCATTGGAACTGTAACAACTGGAATAAACACAGACGTTTTGGAGCATGGGCTCTAAATGTCAGAACCTGGAGCTCCTTACATGGTCTCCTTCATAGCTATAAACAAATTCACCACATCCCTTCTTGCTGTGTGTTTACACAGCACATCTCACATTAGGAACTTCAGTCTGTGACTGTGAGTGTCAAACAGGATCACAGAATATAAACAGAAAAAACCACCCGTGCAAAACACGCTGCTATCAGCACAAGGCAGCAAATGGAGCCCTTGATCATCCGGTCCAGACAGGTAAAAGCACTCAGATGCAATGCTATAAAAAGTTACTAAACCTTCACAAGATTGGGCTACTCAGGCTTAGAAGAGACCTTTTACAGAGGAGTGGGTCCAAATTCTGTACTGACAAGATCCCTTTGATTTTTTGGAAGATTCTCCCTTTGCAATCCGTGCTTCTCCTAGTCAGTGGAACTGTATTGACCTCCTGTCTAAAATCAGCCAGTTTTACTGCTGGGTATTATATACCCACACATGCATTTTGGGAAAAAAAATAAGAAAGAAGGAATATCTATTATTCTTATTGTAAAGCGTATTTAGTTAAACACAAACCCTTAAAAACCCGGTAGGACCTGTGAAAGCTGCACACTCAAGCCCTGGGGCTCACTGAGGAGCGGCCCTGATCTATTTTCAAGTGTATTCTCCTGAGCTGACACCAAAGTCATCGTGACACAGGGCCTTAGCAGAAACTGTGGCACAAACTGAGGTCAACAGAAAGCAAGCTTTAAGCAGCTTTACATTCATGGACCCCTCTTCTCTAAGAAAATATATGTGATGCTATAGAAACATAATTATAAGGCTGGAATCATCCTGTTGGTCTTTGTGCTTGAAAATACAAGCTTTTGATGTTTCAGAAAGTGTCATGGTGCTATGTATGACCACATATATAACATGTATTTATATAAAATAAAATTAAGATACAGTTACCTTTTTTAAGTAGTCAATTTTCATTTGTAATTCTTCTGCTTCTTTTTGCAGTTCCATGGTTTCCTGAGCAGCAGCTTCAGCAAGCTGCAACGTTTCCTGTGTTTTTTTCTTCATAGAGGCACTTCCATGTCATGGAATATATTTTACAACTGTATTTTTTCAAGCAAGGGATGCCATCGGATCCCTGACCTCTCTATGTCATAACACAAATGCTAGAGGTGCAGGAAGCTCTGATAAATCTACATTTCCTTGGCAAATCTTCAACTCTAACCTCAATTAAGCTTCTCTTAAATGAAGCATTTTGATGGATATGTTATTAAATGAAATTTTATTTTCTTTCCCCAAAATGCTCTCTTAAATTTAAACTGAATAGCTGAATTTGACCTTCAGTTTTCTCACAGAGAAATGCCAACGCTGCCACTCTAAACATAAATATATAAATAATTACTTTGTTTTCTAATAGAAAATTGTGAAAGGTAAATATAAAACTTCTTTCCCGCCAACTGAATAAACACTAGAAATCAAGGATACATGTGTACAGCCCAATCATTTACGGATTTAAAAGGAACAGCCTCTGCAAAAATAAAATTTACTTTCAGATCACTAACTAACAAATTAATTTTCTTACCAAATACAAGATAAATTAATAAATTGGGAGCATTTATCTTGGCTTAGTATAGATAACAAAAATCGCAGTATAACAGTAATGGCATTAAAAACAGCACTAAAAAGAGATTAAAATTAAATTTAAAATTTTAAGAGGTTCGATCTAAGGGAATCTTACAACTTTTTTAACCCAAGAAGATCAATAACAAGCCTCTCCCCATTACATTTATGGGTTAGAGGAAGGAATACTAGTATGGATAATCTAAATTCTTATTTGCTGCAGATTTTTTTTCCAAAAATGCTGTAACAGAGAGAATATATTCTATTAGCTTAAAGGAAACTGTGGAAAATTAGTGGTTTTCTGTATGGCACCTTTAATGTGCAGTGCACTGCCAAAAGGCTTTATTGTAAAAGCAGTGACAATAGCAGTACCCAGAATATCCAAGCAAGAATCTTCTTTCCATTTGTATTTTTCACAGCGTTTCAAAACCCTCTTTTGGATTTCTTCAACTTCTTCCATTTTTTTGTAATACTCCTGGGCAAGAGCATTTTCTTTATATTTTTTGCGGTGTTCCTGCAAAGTCTTTGTACACTGGGCTATGGAATCCTGATACATTTTCCTATAAAAATACATGTAATTTAATTTTTTTCAATTGAATTTTTTTCAAAAATTCAGAAAAATTTTAATATTTTTTCACTTTTTTCAGGAAGCTGTTGTTTATAAGGAAGAAAACCGTATAAATTTATGGCATCAGCTCAGTTAATTTGCTGCTATCATAGGAAGAAAAACTGGATTATATTTAATATGGCAATATTTGGCTTTATTTTTTTATTTTCCAGCTATATTCAAGGAAGGCTATGCTGTACATAACAAAGAATAGTGGTGATGTAAAAACCAGCCAAACTTCCCTGTTCTGAAGCGAATGTAGACCATAACATATCCAAAGGCAGCCTGGCACATGACAAATGTGTTTTTCCCTGTGTAATTATCATGAAATTCACTGCAGGCCAAAGTCTCTGCTGGTGCATGCTGGCACAATTCCATCAGTTTCTGTGGAGCTGGATCGAAGTTACAGTAGAAGAGAATTTGGCCAAATCTCCCGTATTTAGAGCAGCCTGGTGCACCACTGGACTAAGAGCTGCCTCCAAGGAGATGCTGAGTAATCTGTCTGACTCAGGAAAGCCTTAAACACACGCATCAGTCACACTGAAACAATAGGACTATTCATACCTAAGGTTAAGCAAACACTTCAATGTTTAAATGGCAAAGAGGCAGAATGCTCAGCTTCTTGTGGGGCTGCCCTGGAAATTAATGTTACACTAAATGTAATTTCACTGACATCATGTGAGCACATAGCTATGAATTACTAAATTAGGTAACATCAATTAATTCAGGAAAAGCTTATGTGAACAAGGGAGAGGCAAATTTAAAAATATTATTAGTACACCTAAAGATTAGCTAGAAATTCCTTTATGGGAAAAACTATGGTGCATAAAAGCAACTAAAGCCAGAGACCCACCTCTTAACCTGCCCCTACATTAAGGAACAGCTCTCACTGCTTGCAAAGCACACAGGACTTCTCTTTAAGGAACACATTTTATCTCAAACTGCTATCAATCATTTAATTGCAGCTTGACTGAAAGGCTACATTTGACGGTCATGGCTGTCCACTGGCTGTGCCAGGCAATGGGAGAGAGAAAACTTATGTCCAAGTTCAATACTAGAAACTCCTGCTCTTACAAAAGGAAAACAAATTCACAGGGCAAAACACAGTAAGATTGTAATTTTCAAAAAAACTACACTCCAGGCACGAGTTCCTGTTAAACTGGCTGAAGTTCAATACACTTTAGGGGAAAGAAGTTGTAGGTCAACACTGTGAATCAAACCTAGGAACTGGTATTTCCCAAACTTCACACAGAAGATGACACCCATCTATTTGCTTTTCTACACAGGTAGTCTCTGGAATCTAAGTTTTTTCATTTACTCAATATTTCTCTATACTGTACAAAATTTCCCAAGTATGAAAGATGAAAAACATTCAGTTCTATCTAATTAAATAGATGTTACAACAAAAACTGATCAAAAAAATAAATTTCCTAATAAACAACTTAGAATGCACTACAAATAAATTTAAACAATATAAATAGGTAAAATAATTTGTTGTAACAGGTACATTTCAAGCTTGTGAATATAATCCTAAAACTTTATATTCTTTTCCCAAAATCTGTTTTTCACACATAGTATTTATGGCCATATATAGTATAGTAGTCTTCAGAAATTGTCACTATTTTTAACATTTTCTCCAAGTA
Organism: Rhagologus leucostigma; assembly: GCA_013397725.1. Classification (NCBI taxonomy): domain Eukaryota; kingdom Metazoa; phylum Chordata; class Aves; order Passeriformes; genus Rhagologus; species Rhagologus leucostigma. The sequence goes on from VZTD01005744.1 coordinate 237,878, forward strand.
ATTTACATCCTCAAGTTCACACAGATAACACAGACTATTTAGAATTCAGCACTGTTCACATAAATTAGAAAAAGCTTTAATCTAATTACAACAGGAAAAGGGCAGCACTCACAACCCCCTGAACATTATGCGGATAGCAATTTATTACTTTTTCCTTCTTCATATCACTTATTTTCAGGATTAACTTCCAGTTCGTATAAACATTCTTATATGTTCTTGAAACCAATAACAACAAAAAATGTGGAACATTTTATAAACCTCCATTATAAGTGCCTAATTAAACACGAACCAATCTGCCCATCTTTTAAAAACATCTTTCCATCTAAAGCAGCATGTCCTCAGTGCCCCCAAATGCCAGACTAAAAAGAACAGCTCATAAAGCTCTAAAGACACTTATTTTTCTTCCTAATTTAAATATTTAGAATTTGCTGAATGCACATCTTGCTGACTTGAACATATCATCAAATGCTTTGGTGCAGAGAGACTATATTTGAGGCACAGTTTTGAAAAATACACGAATTAAATCTATTTTATGATTTGTAGTCATGATGTCTTATAATTAAGCTCAGGAAAACAGACCAAACACTTTCATGTTGGAATTGAAACTAGTTATCTAAAGAAGCAATTTAAAAGTAATGCTTCTTTGGCTTGTCAGCTCAAATTAGTGAAAGCCAAAATGGCTTAATCATATACTCATAGAAAGCCAATTTAGCCTTATTTTTCACCAAATTTAGAGCTCTGAACAGGAAGAAGAAAGATAAGCTCCTAACTGAGTTAATTAAAGGCTCTCAGGCATGCTGTTTCTGCTGTCTTGGAAAGCTGGCAAAAAGAATGATTACAAAAGACTCGAAGCCAGTGTTTCAAATTACCTAAATTTACTACTCTACACTGGTATTTAGGTATCTGGAGGGGTCTGCCATGACTTTTGCACCACAGGGCCAAGCAGTCACCACCCCCTCAGAAGCAGAGCAGTGCAGGTGAGCAGCCTCTCTAAAATGGAGATCAGTTTTACTCTGCTAAAGAGAACTTTGGGGGGTTACCTCGGCACAGCACATTTGGAACATTTCAGTGAGAATCTCCAGGGTCTGTTTTTTATTTCGTTGACTGTAGGCAGCTACACTGCACAATTAATAATTTCTTTTAAATGCTGAATCTAATTAATGAAGATGGAACACCTGAGATGCCTCTCACTGAATAGAACTGAATTTGCAATTAATGCTGACTAGAAGTTTGCTCACAACTAGTCTTAAAATGGTTTTAGACCAGGCTTTTCTGAGCCACTTACTCATTTCTCAGGACCTAAGACTGAATTTGCATGCTTTGTGGTTATTTTGAAGGGTATACAACAGTATACCAAAACTTGATTTGTATACTCTGATAATCCTATGCAATTCATATTCAAAAATAAGGAAAAGCATAAAATTATCTGAATGCTTCTAATTGTTACCTGAAAACATTAAATTTTTTTATTTATTGGGCTGTTCTTGAAACAGTAGGCAATCAAACAATGTTCTGAAAGATTGTAATAGGCATTTGGGAAGCAACCGTATTTCAAGAATTCATATTTTATCATATTTCATTGGCAGCTACAAAATAACATATGATCTCCTAATAATGTAAAAAAAATTCTTGTAATTATTCAGTCATTTATAAGTAACTATAAACTCCTGAAAATTTGCAACATTTTTTTTAATGCAGACAGCACTAGTTTTGCTGATCAGTTTAGTCAGTACTACGGCTAGAAATCTCATCTCACGTGATCATAGATACCTCTCATTTTCTGTAGCCTCCTCTAAAGCTTTAATTTCATTTTTCAAATATTCTTCATGTTTTTTAAGGATTGCATAGGTGGGCTTCCAGCTGTGGACAAAGTAAACAAAAACCAAAAGCATATTAGTGGTCTTTCTTGGTAAAAAAATATTTAGAAAAGAAGACACCAAGTTACTTTAGCTAGCTTACTAGAACAAATGATTTATTAATTTTTTGAAAGTTAAACATAAATGGGTTTAGTACAGAAATCTTTTGCAAACATTTATTTCCTTATTGTTTTAAACCTGCAAATTCAAGAAAAAATACATATATTTAAAATTAAGAAAGATTACAAAGCACTTCTTAAGGAATTAATGGAATGAACGTCACAAATTTTTGGAGCTAATGCTAAGTAATGAGTCATGTAAATCCACATATTAGGTCCTCAACACGTCACCATCAGTAAATCCTTTAGATATGTTGAATCTTCTTGTTGGAGACACCCCTAACTTCCCACCAGTATCACCAGCACTCATCTCATACCTAAATGCAAGCAGCAGTCACAAACTCAGAATTTCCTCCATTCCCTAAGCAAGTCCTGCTCAGAAAGCATCAAAGTGGTTTTCCTCCAGCAGGATGCTGTGGATGGTACTGAGAGCAGAGCAGCTTCACAGAATACTTACGACTATTGAAATAGCAAGACTGCCTCAACATTAGAGAGACCTCTGCCTTGGATATGGGAATACTAGAAAAACAGGCAGATAGACTTTCTGATTCAAGTGAAATTCAGATGTGATCTTTAGGGGAGGCATATTTAAAAGTTTTTTAAAAGAAAGCGTCCTGCCTGGGAAAAAAAAGTATGAGATGCATGAACCATCCAGCACTCCTGGCACAAGTTGTTGGACACCACTGGTGGTTAAAAGTGGAACTGCAGAATGCTACTTCACCATATCTACTGCAAATTCAGCAGAAAGCTGAATTGTGAAAGGGTCAGATTTTTTCAAAAGCAGAAACCAACGTACTTATATAAAAACGTGCTTGCACACCAGACACTGTCATGTTCTTTTACTCAGAAAACTCCATGACTTTCTTTGGAGGAAAAAAAACCCAAAGATGTAAAATTCATAGAGATTTTGTTAATCAGAGTACAAGTCATGTTGTGAGTTACATTTTTTGTTCACATCTATTCTGTGGACATGGCAAAAACATGAAGAACACTGGTTTGGGAACGCAACCAGGTATGCAGGATTCAAGCAGCTCATTTACTAGTTTGCTATATGCATCACTGTTTCATGGATGTTCTTGGTAGCCATCACATTTATTGGTCCTTCCTTTCATTAGCCAGACTATAAAAAAGATCTTTATCCACACTACTCTGAAAGCAATAAAATTATCCTGCAGTTTGCCTAGTGGGACAAGACAAGAATTTCTGTTCCTAACTGACAACATTCTGCGTTCATGTGGCTTTTTTCTTAATTATCTTCTTTCTCTTTCCATGAAATCCCACCATCCTTGCATCCAAATTTAAAAATTGTAAGAGAAACAATAAAATTGGAATAGGTTCCATCAGAAGCATTTCACTACTTCTTACTGCTCTGGGATCAACATTTCTAATTTGAATCCTTCAAGAAACTAAATATTAGCAAAATGTCATCGCTTGTCTAAAAATATATGTTTCATTTGGGCCAATTTCTGTCTTCAGGTCTTTATTACACAGACCAATATGGATTTCTTTAGAAAACACAGTATTATCCCAATACATCTGTCCCATATATCATATTTTCTCTAGACCTGTTGAATATAAGAACCTTTATTTTGTTCCAAGTCTTCAAATCTGCTTCAATATACTCATGATGTCTCGTAACCCAGACAAAACGTTGTTTCTTTGAGAGCTCTATTGAGATCTATCACTGGCAATTAGTCAGCTGTGAGGGTGATTGTGACTCCAAAACAGTATCTGAATTTACAAAACCAACATTAGAATCATGTCCAGTATAGATGGAGTGTCAACTAGAATAAATTTTCAAAGTTTGGGATGATTCTACTGTGTAAGTGCTCTAATTGTCTGGTCTTATAGCCAGGGCTTGTTTATTGCAGTTTTCAGTCTGTCGTTAAATGACATTTCCAATAATTTAAGACACAAAGTCTCTACTCTTCTGCAAGCATTGTCCTTCTATGAATACACGTATTCATTAATGAGTCACTTCTCATTTTCAGTCTCTTTACACTAATGCCATTAATTATTCTTTGTAGGACTTGAGCCAAAACCCATTGAATTCAATGATTAAAATTTAGATCAGATCCTTAGTTCTACCCTTAATTTTTTACTTCTTCATTTGCATCACTTAACAGTTTGTCATTTGCAAACAGATTTGCAGCTTCAAAAAGATATCAAAGGAAGCAGTGTGAATAGTTTTATAAACTTGCATAAGTGTTCGTTTTATACTACACTGGAGGCAAAAACTTAATGTAATGGAAAAATAGAATTGTTTTTTACCAAGGTCAGATCTTTTCCCAACTCTTTTAATGGTAAAGCTACAAATCAGTATTGAATGGCAGTTCATTCAAATAAGCCAGCCACTACACTCAATTTATTCACTAATGATTCCGTTCTTTCTTTTTCTTTCCGAGAGTTCAAAATAAACATAGAAAGGACCCCAATGCCGTCTTTACTTCCCTCTTTATTCTTAGAAACACCCACACTCTCCCTTCACATTGTAAAAAAAAAAATTCAAATGTATGTCATAAATACTTTTATTGAAGTACTCACCTTTAGATACAGAATTGTAAGAAAACAAAACAGAATTTGCCAACAAATCATCACTCCAGCTGCTGAGGAACTAGTCAGATTGTGGAGAAATGGAACACTGTGATGGATTTTGTCACCTGGGACAAACTCACTGTACTGTCAAATACAGATTTGCCTTTTTAGTTACCCTTGCAAACACCTGAGGTTTTAATTTTTAAAAATTACAGGTCAGGAAAAAAACTTCTTGTAGCTAAATTGTCTCTTGAAAAGCTTCTGGTTACTGAGATCCAAAAGTGACCAGCACTTAAAACTTGAACTAATTATCTGATACAAACAGTTATGTAAGGAAAACTGTGAATGACAGCCCATTGCATTCATCAAAACATTGTGCCAGAAGAAATATTTTGCCGTCTGAAGCAAAACTGATACTAGAGTCTGCCAGCAGAAGCACACACGTGTATGTAGAGGCAGTTATGGCACATCTTGTGTGAAAATATGTATAGAACAAAAAGTAATATGAAACATGCTGTGAACAAAGAACAGAAAGATGTTCAATTTTAGGAAGTCTTTTTTTAACAGTATTCTTAATATTGGTCAAATTTGACAAAACTCAAATGCATCCAAGTGTAGAAAAATTATGCTTCTATTACCTTACTACATGAACACTTTAGCATGCTGCAAAGACACTACCTGTGATCTTCTGAAAACTGGGGATTTTAATTAAAAAACAACCCAAAATTAAATGTAGTCTGCTCTTCTATAATTCTTCCTCAGCGAATGGGTAATACTGTAATTTTTATACCTAAAGATTTGCAGTTTCAAAAAACCAGGAGAATATTAAAGTTTTATTTAACACCACTGCTGTCAGAACACACCCACGCGTATTTTTCCTTTACTTCCTCACTGCCTTCCTTAATGCCAGCCACAACTCAGAGTTCAGGCTCTTTCATACTTACGCATCACAGTTCTTCTTGCTGCTCTCGTTATGCTTTTGCAAATCAGCAAGTGCCTCATTGCTGTTTTTTATGTTTTCCTCCAACCAAGCAACCCGATTCTTTTTTTCTGCGATTTTTGCAGTGTACGCTGAAATTAAAAAATAAATAAAAAAGCATATCCATGCACTTTCAACAAATCCATGAAGTAAAAAGTCTACATTCAGAATGATTAAAAATGCCTCCAAAAAACTTACACTCTGTAATGCCAGGTGAGTGGACAGCTTGCAATTAAGCAAAGTAACAACAAAGTGAGATAAAAGATAGGGATTTTCAGCTGTGTGGTACCTTAACTATCATCTAATATTGTGAGACTGACATTATTTGTGCTGTTTCTGAATCCCAGTCTGTATAGAACTGAAGTAACTATTAGTGGTATTCCCCAGTGCAGTGTTCCCCCTGACACACTCCAAACCACGCACTGCTCACTCACTCTCTAGCCAGAACCAGGACACTGTTTCAAACATTTTTATTCATTTGCAGAAGCCCAGAAAGTCAAATGTTCTGAGTGGGAAAGTCGACTACAATAAAGGAAAAATAAAAACATCTCTAAAGGCATATAAGCAGTTAGCAGAAAACAGAAAGAGAAAAATTAAAATAAAAAGGAATTTTACTCAATGTAGGAATGTGTGACATACGATAAATTAATATAGGACACAGGCTGATTAATTAAAAAGTGCATTATTATGGCAAGTTCTCAAGGACTATGATATTTGTGGAGATTCTTAAGGCAAACTCTTAATTCTGCCTCTTCTGACAGCAGACAGCTGATAACACTTTCTGAATGAGTATTTAGAGGAGAATCCATGTTGTTGAACACGATCAGTGTTCTCTTCACAAGTAAAAGCTGTGAGAGCTATCATGCATGCTCACCTTGCAATGCAATGAGCACAACTTGGTGAATGTCTTTTCTCTACATTCTTTAATTCTTTTTTTTTAATGCAAGATTTCAGATTTATCAGTGCTAAATCACCCCTTGCTATCACTGCTGCCCTGCAGCACTAAATGTCAGAGTAGGTGGCCCTACAGAGAAGTCCAATTACATCCTGCCCTTCTCATCTACTCAACTAGGAAGAGCATCTTAGTGATGCAGGATGGGTCTTGAGTTGTTGGAATTACTGCTCTGGAACTTCAGTTCATCCTGAAGTTTGGCTCTGGTTTTGTACTACTTGCTATATATTCATTTTCAACAGCATCTGCATTTATAGCAGAAAATAAACCACGTCTCACAGAGAAACATCAGTCAGTGAAAAGCACGAAATTCTCAATGTAATTTAATATCTGGGTTATCCTGAATTATCCTTGGGTTATCTTCAGCCCCTTAATATTTTCAATATCTAAAGTCAGTAACTTGCCTTTACTTAGCATGAAGCATAAATATTGAACAACTGACAGAGCTTCATTTCTGTAAATAAGCAGCTGAATGTGGTAGAATCCTGCAGATGACTTTTTGAGATTTACCAAAATATAACACAATGTTATTAACAAAACATACACTTCACATCTCATTCAGCATTTTTACAGGTGAGCACTTCTGTGAGCTGTTCAGCTCACCCTTTGCTTTCACAGGGACCCGGTGGGTGAGATCCATCTCACCCAGTGTTAGTGCAGGGACCTGCTCCAGAGCAACACACCCATGGCTGCAGCTACACCCAGCAGAGACAAGCTGACACTTTTAAAGTTTACTTTATCTAACCCACTTTAAACTGTTTCTCCAGGATAAGATAAATCACACCCTAAAAGTGCCTATTTCCCTCCACTGGTAAGAAAGGGACTGCAGCCAAATAGCCTGATGAATCTCACACCAAAAGTCCAAGGCTGAATGCTACAGCTGTTCATCTGCCAAGTAAAACTCACACAGAGACAAAATTACATCAGTGTTACTATTTTTTGCTAAGTTTTTGAAAGGCTTAACCCAAACTGCTAAAAGCCTGAGTGTTGGCTGTGTGTTTACACATATTTAGGTATCTCTGAACTGAACACAAAGGCAGCTATGCCATGTTACTACCCAGCCTTCAGATTTTCCCTAAGAGCACGCTCATTTACCCTAAGCCTGCATAAATGTTAAGAAAAGCCTCATCTCTAGCGTTCAGTTGTGTGACTGGAGAGTTAAACCAGAATCCAAGGTGTGTCAGATTTAGTGTTACAGATGTCTTCACGTTTAAGATGCTTCAATTTAATTGTGATAATCTTCTTAATGAATAAGTATTTGCTTGGACATATCAGTGAAGATTATTAGAAATGTTATAATCAAAAAAACACAAATTAGACCAGATTTTTCTCTTCTTCTTTTTTTTTTTCCTGAAGGCTATGTGCTTGAATATCTACCTATGAAGTACCAGCAGTGAGCACAGATGTTCTCAGATTGTTTGTGGTAGAGAAACTATTCTTCAGACATTCTCATGAGTGATTCCACAGAGTAGCATGGTTAAAAAATCAGTCCAGACGTAAGTCCATAATATTGTGTTGTCTGTAAGCTCTGGGGGAGAACAAATTTGATGCAGAGCAGGACTTTCTCTTTGGGTTTACTGTTTTGAATTTCAAATAAAGTAACCAGCTGCTTGATTGCAAAAAAAGAAGAACCAGGCTTGAGTACGTAGTAGCAACTGAGAGAACTTTCATTATTTTAAGGAAACAGAGAGAAGAAGCAGTGAGGCAGAGGTCCAAATTTGGAAAGAACAAAAAACATGAAGAAAGAAAGGGAGGTAAGTGGCAGATGTATTGAGCAAGCACAGCTGAATCAAAGGGCTGCCAGTGACTGTGAGGAGCTGCAGAGTCAGAGCAGGAAATGGCGCAGCATGAAACTGGCTGTCCATGAGACAGCTGAACAGCCTCAGCTAAAAGTCGTGAGCAAAAGCAAAGTCTGCTGGGGAGAATGAGCAAGTACTGATGGCTAAAGACGAGGCAGGGTGAGAGCAGGACACGGGACAGCTTCCACTGTTTATCCTGCTTCCGCCCCCGAGACACAGAACATGTCCCAGGATTAATGAAACAGAATCAGTGTTCAGCATCCAATAAAACGGTACTTTATCACTACTCACAATTTATCTGATGATCCGCATGTTCCTTAGCATAGCGAGTTTTTTCTACCTGGAAAGCTTAAGAAGAAAATTAACCCTTTGTTACATACGTATATATGAGTGGAGCTGTGAAACAAACATATGCTGTGCAGCATTAATTGCACAAACTCTGATTAACAAGTATTCTAGCAAAATATATAAACAGCAATTTTACTATTAAATAGCTGTTAGTACCCCTCTCCACAACCTCTCAGCTAACAAAACATTACGTAGGGAAAGAACAAAAGCTTAATTATTATACATTTATTTGAAGTTAATATAACTGTTTAAAGCAGAAAATACCACTGTATGCAGTGCATAAGTAATTGTTAATAAAAAATGTATGATATAATGACCTACCAAGCTTGACCAGAATTCCATCCAAGTTGATCGAAACCTTGTCACTCATTGCTTAAACTACAAAAGTAAAATGCAATTCAAGGATTTACACAGTCAAAAACTTTGTTGTTACAATAAAAGAGTCGAAATTGCAAGACAATGCCACACATTTAAACATAAAAAGGAGAAAAGTAGTTTTAACTGCATTTGAATTACTATCTAAACCACTTTAGCGGAACCAAATTTCTGACTAATGATGGTAAGGGACTTATAAGAGTCTAAACCACAGTTCGGAAAAAAGGAGATTTATAATTTAGGTAAAGCGTTGTTCCTGGAGCAGTTCTGTTTGAGAGGCTTAATGTTCTCAGAAGGCATGAAGAACGCAAGGAGAGATGCTTGTGTACAAAATGCATAGCCTGTGCTCCAGCTGGTTACTAAGCCTATGGATTGCAGTACTGCTGAAGGAAAAGCTCCTTGAGCATCCTGCACACTCCTCCCGTACAACCACCAAGTCCATTTAAATCAAAGTGGTATAAATGCTAAGTGTGATTAAAGAAGCAATTCTCATAAAATGGAAAACGGATTGTTATGAATTCTTTCTTCTGTTTGTATCGTGCTGCTATGTGCACAAATTCAGTTACGGGTTTTTTAAGAGATGGAGGATGATGAAGATCTCTAAAAGGGGTGCAAACACCGTTCATCAGAACGCTCCGGACACTGCTCGTTAGCCCAGGTGCATTAACAGTGAGCGAAGTTGTCTGGACTTTAACTGTCCCAAAGTGGCTTCCCCACCACACTGTGAGAGAAGCAAAGCCACGACAAATTGGTGATGAGGATGAGATCCTAATCCAGGATAAAGTGGAATAGAAAACAACTGCAGAATTTAACTAAAGTGGCATTAAGGCTACATCCTGCAGCACTGAGGCTGTGGGAGCGGGAGGGGGCGGAGGCAGCGTTTAAAACGCTGGGTGTTTGACAGAAATGAATTTGTCTAATAGTTAAGGGAGGATCAGAACACCTAATCCAAATGACTGGATTAGCACAGGCTGTGATAAAAACTCCGAGAAAGAGATAATAGTTTTACCAAATGTATTTAAAAGATTGAAATCCTAGTTCCTAGTGCCTGGAAACACTTAAGATTGGAAATAAAAAATCTTCTGAAAATACTAAGAAAAATACTAGAAAATACTACCTCAAGCCACAGATCAAGGCAGAATATTTTTGCTTTCACACCATGTAAAAGAAAATCCAAACTAATTCCTTCTGATTAAAAAAAAAAAACGTTTGGAGCATGTATTAAAAAGCTGTTCTCTAGAAAGAGTTTAACAGTGTTTATTAGCTTGTTTTCTGAAACTTCCCATAAAAACTGCAAGATATTGGGGCAAACACATTTTATTTATTGTTTTATAAACTGCAACACAAAGTTCATCAATAGAGCAGACTGCATAGCTGTATATTATTACGATAAAGACTATTATATTATCACATAAAAATACAAATAATTTTACCTTTTGAATATTTTTGCAGAAGAGTACTAGTGCTATTGTAGAGAGAACGAAAGTGTTTAATTTTTTTTACTATAGTTTTACAATAAAACTTACGAAAAGGGTAAAGTTGCAGAAAATAGTGCTTCTGAAAGCATGCATATGTAAAATACTGGTAACGTTAAAATGAAGTAGCATAACTGCAAATGTCAAATGCTATTCTGTGCTGTGAATTAAGAGGATACAGGTGTCACTAGCAGAAAGGGCTGAGAGATTCAATGGCACTGGTAATACATACAGTGTTTGCAGACTTTAAAAACAGTAGGTAACACCAGCCTGCAACAAACTTTGGGCATCTGATGTCTTCCAGGAGAGGACTGTAGCAAAGACTGATTCTTGGACATACTGCAGAAAGGTAGCATCAAACCATTAGCCAACTCTGGATGACAAATTCAGAGGAAATTCTCCCATGTGGCTGATATTTTTGTTAAAGGTAAATATGTAACACACGCAATGTTTGTAAACCAGTTTCAGACTACATCCATTCTTTCTAACGGGGCTATTCAGAATGCTGCCAGGAGAAAAGTATTATTATGCATTTTGCATTTTTGCACGGCATTAATGTAATTATACGGAATTCAATCGCGGCAATAAAGTTTCATATATTAGAAGATTGTATGGGGTGCAGAACCCACAAACAAACTTCGTGATGTGGTCTCCAGACATTGTAGCACTAACATTAATAATGCCACTTCTCCATAACCCATCTGGCAACAGCCAGGTTCTTCATTAAAAGGTGGAAAATATCCATAACCTGTGAGATAAATATCTTCCTTAAAATCCACATCTCGATTCTACCAGTTGTAGGCTGTGAAACAGTATTAATTCCATTTGGCTCTATATGAATAATTTTTATTTTAGCGAGGCTCTTTTGAGAGAAAATCTGTGCTTCTCCCGTGCTATTCATTACTGTTTATGACTGTAAAGGTTATTTGAATCCTCTTGAAATTTAGAAGAGCTTACATTTCGTGACTTTTTATCTCTGTTGATAAAATAAAAATGTGCCTGTCATCGTGTTGTTTATGCTCCTCTGCCCTTCTTTTACCACACGGTTTTAGGAAAGCCGTGACGAGACCTGAACCCCGTGAGTAGACCTGAACCAAGCACCCACTAGATTGCCACATTTTACTTAGTCCGGCACGTACCAAACAAAAGGGTTTTGCTGCAGATTATTCCCTAAAATTCTGAGATTCAAAAATTAAAACTATTTTCGTCAAAAGAGAAAAAACTGGGGGGAAACCCCCATCCTGCGGGACACCACAGAGGCTTCAGAGGAGCGCCACAAAATGGCGGCGTGAGAAACGGGGGCCGAGTCCCTCAGGGCGGAGAGCGGGGTCGGAGCTCTCAGGGGACCCTCTGCCTTTGGGGGGCCATCAGCACTGGGAAAGAGACCAGAACGCGGCGGCCCTGCATCGTCTCGGGCCCTGCCAGAAGCGAAAGGGCGAGACTCACCCAAGAACGTCAGGGGAAGGGGCCAGAGCCCCCCTCACCGCCGGACGCTGCCCCTCAGCGCCGGCCACGCCCCGCGGAGCCGCCCCCGCGTCCCGGGGCACCTCAGCCCCGCCGAAGGGTGCGGAGAGGCTGGCAGCTGCCGCCTGGCCGCCGCGCTCCGTGCCGGGGGTGGTGGGAGCCGGGGTGGTCGGGCAAGCCCGGAGCGGCTTCGGCTGCCAGGAGAAGGGGCTAATCCCGTTCATCCAGCGGAACAACCGCAGCCCCTGGCCGGGCGGGCTCATCCCCAGCGGCCGCGGCGCTCCGCTCCCTCAGGGACACATCGGCGGGGCGCGTGTGCGGCCCAAACCACCCGTTTGCCTGAACAGTGGGACTTATGAGGGAAAAACCAGCATTTCTGAGGGCTTCGGGCGAAAAGCGATGAGGATGCTCCATCTACCGGGGGCAGCGCGCAGACGGGCGGTGGCCGGGCGGGCAGAGGAGGCAGCGACTCTAGAACGGGACATCGCCTGAAAACCTACTGCGGGTTAATTACACACATACGCGCTCCGGGATGTGACACAAAAATAAGGAGCTGCAGAGTGTAACGCGCTTTATCCAACCCTCCAGGTCCCACTCGTGTTGCTGACCCAGCTGGTGGAAATCAGCCTAAATCCTCTTTCCCTCAATCCCTCACGGGCCCGGCCCTCAGATAGTTTAAAGAGACGTTAAAGCATCTCCCTTCTCGTCCCGGAGCAGTGCTTCACACTAAGGATGCTGCGGAATGCCGCCGCTCGCCTCAACACAAGTTGTGCTCACACAATTGTGTGTGTTTGTTTGTTTGTTTGTTTGTTAATGGAAATGCAGCATTACAAGGCAAAAATGCACAGCCCGGGCGTGCAAGAAACTAGAAAATGCGGCTTCCCTCCACAGTTGGTTGTTTTTTCCTCCCTATTGAGATTACTGAGGTAGACGATGGGTTTGAGATTATCAATAGGCAAAAGAAAATAAGTTGGGGGATAGGGTACAAGCTGGAAGAGAAAAAAACCATCAGCCAATAAAAGAAGAAAGGATAGAGAAGTAGAAACAGGACTGAAGAGAGAGACACAGCGAAAACTCTCTCAGCCGACTACAGCCCAGGTGTCAGTCAGATGCGATGCTGCTTTCAGAATAGTCAATTCAACTAACGATAAAGGCAGCTTCAAAGAGAAATAGCTGACCTACCTGGCTTCAGGTCAGACATGAGGAAGGGAAATAAAAAAGAGAGGGATATGGAAAGAGGCATGTTCTTTTGGAAGCCAGATGTCTGCGGCCTCTGCTCCGTGCACCCTGCTGGTGGTGAGGCTCTGTCCTTTGCAGGAACATCTGCCATCTACCTCCCTGCCTGTTCCGGAGGGTGAGAGCCGGCTCCTTGCCCTGCTCCCTAGGGACATTTCAATTCCTAGATGCCCTTGGGGCTCTGCCACTCCGTCTTCCCAAAACATTAAGTGTTTTCCGAGGAGACATCGCTTCAAAGCTTTATCCTACCTTAAGCAATTCCTTAAAGACCCTCTAAACTTCTCGAAATAGGAATTTAACAGCAGAGTAGCAGGTAACTTTAACGATGTTCATTAACACCTCCCCGTGTCCCGGTAATTTAAGCAGCGGTGCCAAGGGAGGCAGAGGTTCCCACAGATCCAAGGACCCCAGTTCACCCGGAAGGTGGTCAGTCAGTTCAACAGGCTTTGGGTAAAGCCGGCGGGGACTTCCCGGTTAATTCCCCCTAGGGCCTGTCCCCAGCGGGGTTTGGCAGGGCCCGGGAGCTCCTTTATCCATCTATTTACTATAAGGACTCCCAACCCGAGATTATCACTCTGTACCCACCAAAAAAACCGCCTTCTGAAGCTGCGGAAAGGGGAACTTTGTGTCCCACTGGTTGTCTTGTTTGTTTTCTCTTGCTTCCAAACAGAATCCCTCTAAAAAGTCCCCAACTAACCCCAAAGCCATAAACAACCACTTTCATTACGGATGGCAAGCAGGAAGGGCTCTTTCATATTATCATCTCTAATCAATGACGAATGGGTTGTATTACTTTGAAAAGAGACGTGGTCAAGTGAGGGCTCAGAAAAGGCTCCCAAACCCTCTCCCCACTGCTGGCAGACCTCCAAGCCCATCATTCTGTTAGCAGAGGGCCACGGTGCTGCCTCCCGTTGAGCTCCATGCCTCTCTCCTGTGTTCTGGCGGCTCCCCCCAGTCCTGATCGCCGGCTCTTCCGGCTGATGGAGATGGCAAAGAAACCCAGGACCTTCCCCGCAGAGAGGACAGGGCACCCCGTGCCCCTAGCAGCATCTGTGATCGAGTTTGGGAAGGTCTCTGGAGACACCGGGCCAAATAACCCGAAAAGAAAGCAGAGAGGTGTCGCTGCCTGATTTATTGGGAAAAGGGATGGAAGGTTCCTGTCCTCATGAAGCTGCTCTGGGATAAACTTGCTCCTTGAAGCTGTGCTGTAATGCTGGAGCCCAGGCAGATGCTCACCTTCAGCCGTGGCCCCAATCCTGTTTCCAAGCCCAGGGTAGTGCCTGAGTCCCGCACGGTCCCCAAAGCTGCGGAGGAGCTCCCTCACAAGAAAAGAGGGACCCCAGTTCCTGAGCAGCCTTCAATTACAGCGAGTCACCTCCACAAAGGGCTGGAGTCCAGCTCAGTGCCAGGGCCCAGGCCAGCCAGGACACAGGATTTCTCCCTGACTCAGCCCCAGAAACATTCAGACACCTCAGGGTATCTGACTGTGGTTCTTCATCTCCCCCAAACCCGCGAATTGTCTTCATTCCTGCTTTCTGCTAAATAAGTGTTTTCGTGACAACCCTCGTCCCCATCCTGGGAGAAGTTGTAATATTTAAAGGACTTGAATGGGAGAGGAGAGGAGAGGAGAGGAGAGGAGAGGAAAACATGATCGATCAAAACATTTTCTATTTATTTGAATACTTTGGGATTTTGTTGCTTTTGTTGAAATTTTCAGTGAAAATCCTGATGGAAGCAGCTTGAAGATTGTACAGGAACATTTCATTGTAGAAGGAGACTTGGCAGTGTGTGTATTTACCTGCAGGTGAAGGTAGCAGACAGATAAATCCCGAAAGATTTGAGACTTTAAAACCAGGTTCATAGCTACACCCTAAAGAAAATTAAAGATAAATCTTTGGTAGATCCTTTCTGTCGGCAGCCATGGCCTTGACCAGGGCCCTGTACAAGGAACGTCTTTCCTTACCAATCTCAGAATAATTTGGATTTTTTGAGTTTTCAGTGTGTATTTATTTTAACAACAGATATACCCCCCATGGCCCGATACTTCCTTTGACAAGTAACTTGAATAATACACCGAAAGACAAAGACTTAATGAATATACGGTGTGAGAGTAGAAGGTGAGTGAACATCTCTCCCTGTCCAACAGCATTTTAGGGACTTCGGTGCTTTCAACAGGTATCAGGAGCTGAAGTGAGGATCCAACCTGCCCACTCTCTCTAATATTAGGCAGATTACAGCTTCAAATGTAACTTCATTTTTAGGAAAAAATGGAAAGATTGATAGCTGTTATTTCAACAGTTACGGCACTCTTAAAAATAATAAGGCAAGCGCGTGAAACACATCGAAACACAGGTCGTTTCCCTACCGAGCATCCCCCACTACAGCATCCTGAGCTTGAGGTCCTCCCTCCATCAAAGCTCCTGGGTGGCTCGGTGGGAAACGCTCCCGAAAACCCCGTCCCCGCTCCCCGAGGGGGGCTGACATTTCCAGTAACCTTTTCTATCCGCGACAGTGGGCACTGTCCTCGGGCTGAGCATCCCCCGCCTGCTCCGAGGGAGCGGGGTAAGAGCCAGCCAGGGGAGGACGGGGAACCTCCCCGCTTCCCAGTGCCCGCTCCAGCCCCGCCCGTCCCGCAGCGCTCCACGGCACCAGGCCGGATCCTACCGACACCCATCCAAGGCCGGAAAATCCCGGCTGGTTTCCCAGATACCCGCCCGAGGGAGTGCCTGCGCTCCGGTTTTGCCGATCAGCATCCCTTAATGAACTCCCACATCTCTGACAATCCTACCGAGACTTTAAAGTGAGGCTTCTCCTTCCCGAGGGTATCTTTTAATACACTACTTAAAGCCAATCAAGTGCTTTAAAAACGTATTCGCACCTCTGCTGCGTTTGGAAGCTCCGTCTAGATAAATAATCCCCAGAGACTGAGATTCTAGGACCCAGGATAGCCGACAAATCCTGATACCGAGGTGTACAGATACGTTGCTCAGCGTATTTTTGCTTTAAGGCTGTGAGGAGAGGGGAATATGTCCTGTCCGGAGGCCAGAACACCGTATCCATGCACGCCGTCGAGATGCTGCGGATGTCTGGTCATATTTCTGATAAATATTTTTTCCTGTACAATTTTATTTCTTGTTCTCCAGTGGGTTCGTCTCTGCGGCGTTAACTCCTCACGCTACCTGTAGCAAGGGTCAAAGCTGTCACCTAAATAAAAGTAATTACCACTGCCGGCTATTAATGTCAGGAGTAGGGTTTCTATTACATGGAGCGAGGGAGGGAGGGGAAAAGAAGTAAATGGGGGGAAAGGGCCGAAACGAAGCGGGCATGGCCAAGTGCACCCTCAGGCTCGCCCGCAGCACTAATAAGACATGGGGACTGAGCGAGGAGCCTGGGCACCGCAGGAATCTCGGCTTTCCCGGAGGCGGCACCGCGTCCCACGGGAATGGGGTCGCTCCTGGGGTCGCTGCTATCGCTGCGGGTCGCGCTCCGGAGGCAAAGCTCGGCCCGGCCCGGCCCGGTCCGGCGGTAGAGCTCTTGTGGAACAGCGGGGCAACAGCGAATCTGCCGGAATCCCGGCCGTGGATAAAATTCCCTGAGGGCTGGGAAGGGGGTGGAGGGGCCCCCTTGAAGCTGATCTCTCTCAAAGCAAAGAGCCCCAAGAACCTTCTCCAAACAGGGACACGGGGCTGTGCCACTTCCCCAAAACAGAACCCATCGTTCCCAGCTGGAGAGGGTGCAAAATTACTGGGGCCGGGCTGGTTTCTCGCCTTGGGTCACCCTTTCAATGGCTAACACAAGGTTCCCGTGTCCATTTCGGTGTCTCTTCTTTCTCTTCCTCTCCCCTCCCAGCAGTGCTGCCAGCATCGCCCCATCCGGACCGGTTTCTGGGGAACAAAGGCTGGGGACCTGGGGGACAGCCCCTCGCCCCTGCGAGCTGCTCTTAATGAGGATTCATTTCTTTAGCCTACAGTCCTGGCTTTCATTATGGAGCCTGTCTCGCTCTGTTCGTGGTCATTAGGCTGCAGCCCAGTAACTCCCTCGCCAGATCATGTGCATGATTTTAAAAAATAGGAAAAAAAAAGACTCCTTCAGTAATATTAGTAATCACCTTCATCATCACCATCATCATCTGGCCGTTCTAAATTGGCTACCCACTAACACAGGCTTTCTACCCTTCCACGTCTCTCCCAGCAGAGGTTTTTCTCCATCAGCCCCGTCCCGGGACGCTGCCTGGGGCTCGGCGGAGTGGACTGGGGGGTGGCGGGGCAGCTCCTGCCCGCGGGGACGCGCCCGGAGCCGGCGAGGTCGCCGCCTTCTCACCCGCTCGCGGGCGAAGCCCAATGCTCATACCGAGGAGGTCTGGAGCCTTTTAAAATTCCTGCCCGAAAAGGTTATTTGGGATCTTTCGTTGACTTGGTCAAATTATTGTTTTTCCCTAACGGAGAAGACAGTGGTGGGATGGAAGGCTGGAAGAGGACTCTCAGCAATATTTATAGATTATATTCTCCTCTTCTCTAATTTTTTCTACCTTTTTTTTTTCGCCCTAAGCAGATCGGCAAACCAAACCTGGGTGAAGGTGAAGCCGAAAAGTCTCCCCTTTTATTTTTTTAAGTTTCTGTGGAGTGCCTCTGAACTCCTGAGTTTTGTGTGCGCTTTTACGTCTCCCCAGCTCTGTCGGGTTTTATGAAAATGAGCAGTATTGAAAGCTTTTCCATCCCGCTAGCTGTGAGCCTCACATAAATGATGTAAATGGCTCGAAGGGTTTTTTTCAAGTGAACTGTGTAGATCTGTGAAAATAATATCAGGGTTTTCCGTCAGAATGAGCTTAGCACTGTACTGAGGCGTACCATAATCTGACCCGACACCTCCTACCATCTGCGCTATCTATCTGCCTTCTGATTTACCAAATCTTCACAAGCAAAAGACAAATTGTACTTGATACTAAAGAAAAGACGGCGAGCCTCAGTCCAGCTCCATTTATGTGGAGAAATGATTGGAGAAAATGTAAATCTGTTTAATTTCGGTCTACAGGCAACTAGCAAGGGAGCTTTCTTAAAGAAGGGAAGAAAGGAAAACAAAAACAATAGCGAAAAAAAAGAATAAGGGGGGGAAAGAGACAGTAACAAGATATCAAATTAAGAAGGGATTTTTTTGACAAGCATTCTAGAAGAAAATACATTGCAAAGAGCAGAGGGGAGAACATATTGAGCTTAATTCAAAATATATGCTGCCTTTCCGAGCATAGTCCCTAATATTCCCGGGAAGAAATTGCCACTGTGCAGCTATATGTAGAATAAAGAGTGGCTTCTTGATCATCCTCCCGTTCTTTACGGAAAATAAATCGTACCCTCGCAGCTCAGAGAGTGATTTCATCCCACCCCGAGACGTCTGGAGTTGGTCCTGCTCCTCCGAAGAGGCGGCCGGGGCTCACCTCGCACCCAGCCCCGCGGTCGCTCTCTCGGGGCACCGGGGGGGGGAAAAAACCCGCGGGGAATGATTGCCACGAGGTGATCAATATTTCAAAAGATTCCCGAAATCTGCTTTAAGTCGCTTTCCTGACCTACAAATGACTTCTCACTCCTCGCGACTATTCTCGGCGTCTATTCAGGACCATTCAGCCGAAAACAATAAGGGTTTAAATGTTAAAAAAAAAAAAAAAAAGGCTTTGGTTGAACGGGGAAGGGCGCTGGGCTCTTTGCAGATAATTCCTCGTCTTAACAGAAATGGGAAGTCACCTACAGGGGGAAAGGGGAGAGTTTTTCCCTAAATCTCGGCTGTTTCTGCGGTCCTCCCGCTGCATCCATTGTCAGTGACACTCCCAGCATCACTGTCACTGTTATGCAGCCAGTTTTTTATCTGATTTCTCAGCTCTGCCTCATCCCCCTCTCCGCCCGCGGGTGCGCGGAGCTCTGTGCGAGCATCGCCGGGCCGGACCCCACAGCTTTACCGGGGAGGGTGTGGGGGTCCCGGCCGTCCTATCGCTGGGACTACTCCCTCCAACCTGCCGACAGCACCCTGCAGCGGGAGCCCCCTTCCCGCCCCACAGCCTGCCTTTCTCGGGGCGGTCGGGCGGCTCTGCCCCGCCCGGGTCGGCGGGGCAGGGCGGCGGGGTCGCGGTCCCCGGGGAGCGGCCGGGGCGCCGCGGGGAGCGGGGC
>VZTD01005744.1:257280-275049 GCA_013397725.1 Rhagologus leucostigma
CGGCCCCGGGGCCGCTGCCCCTTCCCCGCCGCGGGGCTGTGCGCGGTGGCGGCGGGCATCGCCGGGGGGGCGCGGAGCGCGGAGCGGAGCCCGGCGCCGCCTCCATGTTCCAGCTGCCCATCCTCAATTTCAGCCCGCAGCAGGTGGCCGGGGTATGCGAGACCCTGGAGGAGAGCGGGGACATCGAGCGCCTGGGGCGCTTCCTCTGGTCCCTGCCCGTGGCCCCCGCGGCCTGCGAGGCGCTCAACAAGAACGAGTCGGTGCTGAGAGCCCGGGCCATCGTGGCCTTCCACACGGGGAACTACCGGGAGCTCTACCACATCCTGGAGAACCACAAGTTCACCAAGGAGTCCCACGCCAAACTGCAAGCCCTCTGGCTGGAAGCGCACTACCAGGAGGCGGAGAAGCTGCGGGGCCGACCCCTGGGGCCGGTGGACAAGTACCGGGTGAGGAAGAAGTTCCCGCTGCCCCGCACCATCTGGGACGGCGAGCAGAAGACACATTGCTTCAAGGAGCGGACGAGGCATTTGCTGCGGGAGTGGTACCTGCAGGACCCTTACCCCAACCCCAGCAAAAAGCGGGAACTGGCTCAGGCCACGGGACTTACCCCCACGCAAGTGGGCAACTGGTTCAAAAACCGCAGGCAAAGGGACAGGGCAGCAGCGGCTAAGAACAGGTAAGGTGCTGCCCGTCCCGTCGGGACACAGGTTCCGCCTCAGGGAAGCTTCGCCCCTGCCCGCCGAGGCCAGAGGCTGCGGGGAGGTGGTGCGAGACTGCCGGCAGAGGATGGGGAAACGAGCCCGGGAGATTCCTCCCCGGCAAATGCAGAGAGATAAAGCAGAAGCAGCGGGAAAACACTGAGGCTTTTTTATGACTTCGTTTTAATAGCGGAGGATCCCCGGCCTGGGCTCCCTCTTGGCTGCCCTGTGGGGGAGTGGGACAGGGGGAGCAGGAGAGGGGCCGCCTGGAGCCACCGGCTGGAGCTGGCGGCAGAAGGGCCGTGTTCAGGGGCTGAGCGGAGACAAACCCCCTTTAAAGTTTTGCCCGGACATATAAATACCGGTTTGAGATATGTCCATCCCGAGAAGAGCCGGCCATGCCACTGCCTGCCACAGCCGCAGTGCCCTGTTCCTCCGCTGGAGCTCTCCGGGAACATTCCTTGGGATATTGTTCTTATTTCTATTTAAAATATATAAATACATAATAGAAATACTATATCTATATATATACAGATAATTTTTTAATAAAATACGTTAGAGAAAAAAATCACAGCTCTAAATGAGCAGTGTTATCCCAACGCTAGTGACACAAGCAGGCTCCCTGGCAAGCAGGGGAGGGAGCAGAGTTCCCCCGTTACCTCCTCCCCAGGATCCCGGAGCGGGAGAAATTCCCTTTGTCACCCCTCAGCCGGGCTGTCGCACGTCAGGGACGTGGGTACTGTCACCCGGAGCCCTTTTTTATCGACTGAGGGAAGATGTAAGGCCTGCTGGAGGGGAAACGCCGCCCGGGAGCCGCTGCAGGGAGTTACTGACCCCTAAGACGAGGCCCGGTTTGGGGACAGGCTGCGGAGGAGGGGGACAGCCTTCCCCTGGGTGTGCCAGCCGAGGAGCGGGACTGACCCTGGGTTGGGCACCCGGTCTGTCAGACAGAGCTGAGGCACTGGCTCTCCTCTCTCCCATCGCTGGTATAACCGCTGAGAGCTGGAGGTCGGGGGCAGCGGCGTGAGGGTGCCGGTCGGGTGAGTCCCTGGGGGGACACAGGGAGTTGTCGGCGGGTGCCGGGGTGCGGAGGGCGGGCGGTGATGCTGTGTGTGCCGGTTCCTTGCAGGCTACAGCAGCAGGTCCTAACGCAGGGCTCGGTGCGCTCGCTGCAAGCGGAGGAGGAGAGCGGCGGGGAGGCGGTGGGGGCCGCCTCCAGCCCCGCAGCCAGCCTCTCCAGCAAAGCGCCCACCTCCGCCATCTCCATCACATCCAGCGACAGTGAATGTGACATCTGACACCACCGCCATGGCATGGGGGGAGCGGGAGGCCCGGCTCCCCGGTGCCTGCCGACACGGCCGGAGCAGCGGGGCTGGCAGNAGGATTTGCAGAATCGATGCCTAAAAAGAAATAATTAAAGAAAGCCCAGAAAACATTAAAAAAAAAATCATCAAAAAAACCGAATGCCAAGTTGCAAAATGTCTGAGCCCCTGCCCTTATCCCGCAGGGTCGTTCCATGTTGAAAAGACGTTGTTCTTTTGGTTGGGTTTTGCTTTACTTTAAAGGGTTTTTTTATATATATATATAATGTTTATTTACTTATTTAAGGGATTGCTATGGTAGATTTTTTTTCTATTATTATTATTAATTATTATTATTTTTGGCTTGTTCTCTATGTGCACAGGTGACTTGTAGAGCATGTGCAGGACGAAACTGTATGAAGCAGCCTAAAACCATAATAAAATATTTGGTGAACGACCCTCGCATCTGCTTTGAAATGACGGTGTCGGTCTCAAGCCCGCCAGTTTTCGCAGAGCAGATCTCCAAGGCCACGGGTATTTCAGCAGCAGCTCGGCAGGAACCGAACTAGCGGGTCCCCGGGACCGGGGGTGATGTCTTTGCCAGGCAGGGAGCCGGGAGGAGCCGAGATAAGGCAAGGGAAGCGGGAATGGGGCTGGCGGGGGATGCGGGTGCCCGAGCAAGAGAAGGAGGCGGCACCGCCGCAGCTTCTTCTCTCCCAAGGGCTGAAGCTTTGGGGATTGTCGGAGGAGAATTTTCTGAGAGGGACGAGGAAAAAGAAAAAAAGAGAAAAAAAATTAATATTATGGAGAGATATGGTCGGCTCACAACCCAGCCGGGGAAACTAAGCTTCCTCCCTCACCTGGCAAAGGCAAGGAGAAGATGGGGAATTAACAGTTCTCCATGCCAGTGAAAGGCCATAACGGGGGCGAAATCACCCCAAATCGCGACCCCTGCGATGTGCCAGCGGCTGTCCCCACCATCCGCCTCCGTCGCTTTGTTTTGCGGCGGTTTTGCTGGAGGAGACCGAACGCCAGGTCCAAGGAGCGTGCTAAGCTTTTTTCCCCAGCAGAAGGATTTCATATTATACAATTTGACATTGATCTTTAAATCGCCTGAGCTGTGCTTTTTTTGTCTTCTCGGTCTCATCGCGTTTACTTCCCTGTCCTCAGAGAGATGCCTCCCCGGTAAGCTGATTGCTCGGCTCGTTTTATTTAGCAGCCGAAGCCTGGCATCGGGGGAAGCCGAGCAGCACCGGGAGCGGGAGATGCCCGGGCTCCCGCTCGGCTCCGGCTGCCTGCAAGGGCAGTGGCCGGGGGGGCACAGGGGCATTTCAGCTCCGTGATAGTTTAATTCAGTCCTGCTGCCTTTTATCGGGAGGTATATTCCCGTCTCGGCAGTGACTTTTCCACCTTGCCTAAGTTTGAATTTAAAACCTGGATTCAAGGCGTTTACACTGCTGATACCTAAATCTGCGTTCCATCCCCAAATGCATGCGCCTTAGTTCTCCTTGCAGACTGTTCTAGGGATGGGCCAGGTAGCAGGAATTTTTTAGCTGTTTTTTCAAGTCAGTTTTCAGGCAGCTCTCTCCCTGTTGGGGTGTAACGGGCAAATAATCTCCATTTTAGGAGTGCGGAAGGGTCGGATCGCAGGGCGGGGAGCGGGGGCAGAGTCCGGGTCTCCACCCGCCTTTGGGGTACCCACCTGCGGGAGGGTCCGAAGCCCACTTTGGACCCCAAACCCTGAGGTTTGTTGCCTCCTGAACCCCACCCGATTTAAGCCGTGCAAGAAGAGCCCGGCTTTGCTGCTTAAACGCCAAACGGAGCTGGCGTTTTACCTTGGGTTTGGGGTTCGCTGATGGGCTGCCCTTCCCACCCACGCGGTTGTTTTGGGAGCAAAAGCGGTGTTCTCCCTCGAAACGGAATCTGCTGAAACACATCGTGTTCTTTTTTTATTTCTTTTCTTCCCCGGGGATCGGTGAATCGAATTCAGTTTCTCCGTCGGCTTCTGCGGGCAGAGTAGCAGCGCTTATTGTGGGGAATTAAAGCTTTCGGAAAGATGTAAAGAGAGCGGAGAGCACATGCGCTCAGCGTCTGGTAGCGTGGGATTTCTTTCCAACTAAAAAAACACCTGGGATCTGGACAACGGGCAGCGGGTTAATATTGTCTCTTTCGACAAAGGGTTTGAGTGTCATGAAGGATGCGGGATCTCCCCGAGTGGGCAGTGGAGGGACCCTCCCGCAGGTGCTGGCGGCGAGAGCACGAATCAACCCCTTCCGAAAGAGTGGCCGGGGCGGGGAAAGGAGCACGGAGCCCCCGTGGAAAGAGCAGCCCCTCTGCCCGGCCTTGCTTGCTGCGGGAGAACGGGAGAACGGGAGAACGGGAGAACGGGAGAACGGGGCGTCTCCCAGCTCCGCTTCTTCCCCGCCGGAGCTCCTCAGGGGCCAGGGCAGTGGGGCTGCGCCGGCGCCTTTGGTTCGACCGATGAGATCCAAAATAAGAAACCGCGGTTTCCCCACACCGTCCACGCGTTTGTTTTTTTTCCTTCTGCCTTTTCCTTTCCCTTACTGAAAGTGAATGCCCTTCACCTGGCATTTTCAGCATTTTTTTTACCCTAAGGATCAGCCCATGCAGTCGCCCTCCCGAGCCTCTAGTTGTTTTAAAAATAATAATTATAAACGAGTAAGAGTGAAGGAGCTTGTATTTACATTAAACAAAACTCTCCGAAAAGGGTCACTAAAAAGTCTGCCTCGACCCCACTCTCTCTGGTTTAACAAGGAAGGAAAATATTGTATCAAAAGTGAAGTGAATGGGGAAGGCGGAGAAGAGAAACAGCTTTTCCTCTCTTCAGCTGGGAAGGGGGGAGAAATGTTTGAATATTTCCGTTTCTTTTGAGAAGCGGGGCAGCCCCGGGCAGGGCTGAATGGGAAAGTCTTGTAAGCGGGCTGGGAGGCTGTCAAACTGCTCAGAGTAATCACTGCTAATGAAGGGGTCTCCAGCCCTCCCTGGGACAAAGGATGCTTACGAGTGCTTGCCGGGGCTGAATACCTAATAAGTTTGCAAGGGGGAAAAACGAGTGAGCTGCCCGTAAATTGATTTTGCAAGAGAAAAAAAAAAAAAGAAGAAAAAAAGAAACAAAACCAGAAAAAACTCCTTGCAACAACAACAAAAAAAGGAAAAAGCGTAAGGAGAGAGAGCCTGGCCCCGGTGCAGCTGGGGACAGAAGGCCCAGTTATCCAGAGAGCATTGTCCCAGTCCCACACTGCAGAGGAGGACTGCTGCTGCTTGCAGTGGAAACTGGGGTGGAGGGAGGGCTGTGGGATGTAAGAGCCTTGGAAAAGCTACACCAGCCTCTCCAGGCTGGGGGTACTGCCCCAGCTGCTGCCTGGCCCACGTGGGTGCTGCCCGGCCCATGTGGGTGCTCCCACACTCCCATCCTCGTGCTCCAGTTTGCACAAGCCTTGCAGAGCGTTCATCCCATCCCCATCCCACAGCTCAGTCCCACAAAAGGGACTGTTCCCTATTTTTTCTGCCACTGACTTTTGCCCCTCGTCTAACACGGTGTTTCCTTTGCAGAACAGAAAAAGGGGGGTGTCTCGAAGTCTATTAAATATTGCACTGCCACCAGCACTTCCCTTGGCTGGGAGGGCTCCTGTACAAAGGGTCGGCTTTGGCTTGCTGGCCTGGAGCTGGGTGCTGGGAGATGCAGGAAGGGGCTGGCTTCAGGGGAAAACGCCCTTGTGTGACAAGAAGAGCGTGTGTGTGTCATAGCTGTGGGAAGCAGGAGAGTGAGCCGCGTTTTGGACGTTTCACGCATCCAATTAAAGGCTTGGGAGGATCAGACTCTCTCAGATCCAGTTACCCCTGGCCACTGCTGGGGTTATACCGTGAGAGAGAGCATAATACTCCCCAGCCACGTCTGCCCCCACCTCTCAGCAATGCCAGGCACCGGCTTGTCCATGTTTCTGTTACTTCTTTCTTCTCCAGGAGAAGATCCACATGTTTGCTGGAGAGGAGGATGGAGGCGTCAGAGGCCAAAGGGAAAGGGCACTGCGGAGTGCAGAAACTGCCAAACTTTGTCCTTTCCCTTGTCCCTTCCCCAAGGCTACCCTGCAGCCGCAGCACCTCAAAGGAGCCAGAACCCTGGGCTGACCTTGGTGTGCCCCCATGAAGGGGGCCCAGAGGGTGAGACCTATCTGGGAATCCAGGGAAGAAACATTTCATCTTAGATCCTCCGAGGTTTACAGCACTTTGCACTCTATCAGCATTTATTCTTGGCACCAGGGTGACAGAAAAAGCCCGTGGATTTATGTTCCCTTCTGTCAGGACTGGCTGCAAGACCCCCAGTCAAAGGCCAGGAAGAGGCTTCCCTTCCTTCATCACTAGCTGCATCCAGCCTGAACTCCCCCAAATTGCAGAAATTCCCTAGAAAGCTCATTTTAACCCTGCTGCCTTCTGACCTGTGACATGGGCCTCTCTGGCACACACCTTCCCCTGCAAGAAATGCAGTTTGAAAGGAAATTTCCAGCTTCAAACTGTGTAAAAGCAAAGTGGGTTCACATATTTGTCCACTCCGCCTCTTCCCAGAGGTGGGAGAGAGGCACTGTTGCCCCATAACCCTTCACACTTTGTTAATTTTCTCCTTACACTTAGCAGAGCTGGTGCCATTCCATCCCTCTGGAGTCAGCCCAGAGCATCAGCCATCACCACTGCTTCCACTATTTCTGTCCCAGAAATCCTAAAAACGATACCAGACACCCAGTGCTCTCCCTTTATAGGCTCTTTTCTCACCATAAGGGGTAAAACCCAGGGGACTTGTCTTGTATGTTGGGATTGTCCAACAGTGCTGAGCTAAACTCCTTTCTGTGGGTGACCCTGACACTCAGCATGGGTGGGATAAGATCCTCACCCTCCCCACTTACTGCTGAGGGAAAAGCATCTCCTCTCCAGCAATGCCCGAAGAAGGGCTTGATGGGACCTCCAGGACTTCTTCCGCACCATGCAGCCAAATAAATGGTGTCAGACAAGACTTGCAGCTCACTATCCCCAAAATCTGGATTTGCAGCTCATTTTCAGGCAACCATGACAGCCTTATCAGGAGGGTGTCCATACAGAGACCAGATTTATGGGGTGGTCTCTCTTTTCCCTAGCACACCTTCATCCAGCACCCACTCCTGACTGGAAAACACCTGGCAGGGTTTTATCTCTTTATTGTCACAGTACCTGCCACGGAGCAGGAAGATGCTCTGCCACGTCTGCTCTTTTAAATGACCTGTCCTGATACTGCTGGTGGGGGCACTGCTCCGTGATTTTCAGCTCCCTCCCTCCCAGTAATGTGGCTGTGTTCATGGGAAAGACTCTGCAGGCCATGCTAGCTATTGAGCTCTTCCCCAGGGATCGTGTGAGACAGCTCTGCCTGGTCTGAGGCAAACCCGAGCCAGGGACTCTTCTAACGTTTTAATAGGATAAGTGATGAACCTCAGTGCCCTCATATGCTTTAATGTACAGATACAGCCAGACTAAATCACTTGAGACATCCCAAACAGCCTAAAGGATTTAGACACATCTCTTTATTTCCATTTAAAGCTGTTCCTCTTGATACCCCCTTTTTTTCTTTTATTTTTTTTAGCAGTCTAATTTAAAGCAAAGATGTGAGAAGGGAGGTTGTCACAAACTAGATGTAGGAGCAGAACAGAAACATCTATTTGTCCTGAGCACCCAAATCTTATTTGCACGAGTCTCAGGAGTTCCACCCCTTTGAAAACTCCACAAAAGCTGGATAAAGGTTTCAGAGTGGAGTCTCTAAGAGATAAACAGCCACTGCTGAGATCTGCGTGCACACACAGGTATTGATCAGCAACAAGCTTCTCAGCCTTTATTCAATAACTCCATAGTAACCCCAATGACACACTGTTTGGGGCTTCTCCAGGACAAGCAGGAAGTTTTAACACAGCACTACCTTCTCTTTTTCAAGACCTGTTGATTTCAACAGAGAGCTCTACAATGGGAGATCAGGACTTGATTTTTTTTGATCTGGAAGCCACCTTCTGGTCTGAATCTTCTTTCAATGCCTTTAGTGGTTTCATTCAGGACAAAGCCATCCCGTTCTTCCCAAATTCACCCACTGAAATGCATGTGCTTCTTCAGAAGCAATTATTGAAATGCTTTCATAACACGTAGTTGTAAAACCAAGGTAACTGAGGATGCGAAGAGACCTCTCATCTTGGAACTTTGTATGGGAGGGTAACTCTCCATTAAATGTACAGTGAACCAGCCACACACAGGGACACACAGCTCCAGTGTCTTTCAGGCGCCTCGAAGAAACACAGGAACACACAACCATTCCTCAGGGAGCAAATGACTGTGTCTGCAGGCTGGGAAAAAAGCCTTCTCATAAACATCTCTATCAGGACATTTATATCGGAAACCGTTCTTCAGGCGAGGTCATTTCTTAAGTCAATTTGAAGACTTTAGAGGTTGGTCTTCAAAATTACCTTGGCTTGCAACCACTTTCTCTACCACACCTTCCACCAGTGCGGGTCAGCAGCCAGTCCCTGGAGTCACCTTTGGGACAGATGTCCCCAAAATTGACGTGGAGGGGGTTGATCTCCAGGTGCTGCCGTGTGGTCAGTGGGAGAGAGCAGTGCTCAGGTGGGTGACTCAGGGCGCCTAATCCCACTCTGGTTAGGCTGGCGCAGTAATCCAGCCCTGTCAATCTGGCTCTGTTGTCCGGAGAGCCAGCCCCACCCTCCTCCCCCTCTGTCCTTAGCAGCAAGGAGATCTAGGCAGTTTTAACCAAGATCAGCTCTCTAACCAAGTTCACTGTCTGCCAAGGCTCGTCTCTGCCTATTGACCGCAGAGCGAGAGGGGACTCCTGAGGCCAGAGTTGATTTCTGTGAGTATTGTTCCCACTCAGTCGGTGATCCTTTTTATCCCCTGAGAGCCCCAAGTGCTGAAGGAGTGATGCAAAGCTTAAACTGCTGGAGTGTTTCCTGGCAGACTCATGTGGCAGGTCACTCGTGGGTCAGAAGGACTTCAGGGCTCCAGCGGTGGGATGTCTTCTGCAGGGAATGGCTCTTGAAGCAATACTAGAGCCACATTACTACTTAAGAGCACAAAGTTCATGGCTTCTTGGTGGATCTCATTATTTTTCAACTTTTTTTAAGCTATTTTTCCGGGTATTATTTCAATTTATTATTATTCTATGCTAAGAAACATTCGTATTACAGTGTTTTAGCTGTTTTCTGCCATTTTCCTTAGGCTTTGCTTCTGATGGAAAATCACTCTCTCTTTGCTAAAGAGATGAGCCACAGGAACTCTGCTAAAAATCTTCCTCACAGCAGCATCCTCGGTGTGCACCAGGTTTGATGGACATGGTTGTTTACCAGCATCAGGTCTTACCTTTTGCCCATCCTTCATCACACTTTGGCTTTCTAGCGTCTCATCTCAAAATTAAGTGTTTGTAGGACTGGGGCTTTAAGCAGAGGAAATATAAAAAATTAAGTTTTGTAGCACAGTCTCACAGTAAAGTGGATGAGATGCTCAGCCTGCGGCTTGTTTTTTTAGAGATAAATTTTTTGTACTAGTATTTATTGATGTTGCTAATTGCCGTCTGAGGATTTGGAGGGGCAGGGCAGCAGGCTGCTTTGCTGGATGTGGAGCTCTTCTGATATAAATGAGCTCTGAGAAGCAAAGAATTTGCTATAGCAGCCCTGGAATATGTGCTGCATTTTGCAATATGTGCAAAATGTGCTGCATTTTGCAAGGCACCCGGTGCTCTCCATCTCCTTGCAGAGAGAGAGAGCTGCTGGTGCTCAGCTCTTTTATTTAGGAAGCCACAAAATGCAGTTGCCTCATTTTAAAAGCCTGAATTTGAAAATGCTGACCCAAGATCCTAGGTTTGGGTTATGCTTGAATGCTTGCACGTTCGCTTTCCTGAATCAGAAACAGATTCTTCTCCTTCTCTCATGCCCACACACATCACACACATCTACACACACAGAGGGAGGAGAGGGAGGAGGCTGCAATTGAGGGAGCTCTTAGTGTTCTGTCTAAACTAAATGTCCATTATAGAAATAAATATGCTCGAGGAAGAAAAAAACCATTGCACCCACATCAGCCATTGAATAGGTTATTATTTTACATGTACAGTATACAACTTTTCATACAGCTGGTATCTCTTGTACTGGAGCATGAACATTAACCTTCTACAGTTCACCTTGGTTTGCAAACTGCAAGAATCAATTCGCCTAAGATGGATGTTCACATCTAGTTAGCTTTCTGCATTATCTCAGCTGGAGAGGTCACTAAAAATAGTTGTATAGCACTTTAAATTTTCAACAGGGAGACTTTATTATCGTTTAGATCCATCATCGCTGCTTTACCTACCACGGTTCTTCCAGCTGAAATAATGCACAGAGCTGGTAGTGGCTAAGTGTTTTCAGAGTTCATGCACTGATGAGCAGGACAGCTTGGACAATATCTGAACTGCTAGCAACAGCAAACTGAGCAAGCTGCATGGACAGTGTAACACTGGTTCGGTAAATCCCCACTGCTTCAACTATTTCATCAAAAATGCCCTTTTTTTCTGCTCTCCTGCACTGCAGAAGCAGGACTGATCTGTCACCGTGTGCTGCCCTGATCCTGCACAGTCACCTTCAGGATCAGCAGTCCCCAGCCTTCCCGCAGCCCTGCTGCAGTCAGTGGGGCGTTTGTGGTGCCAGGAAGCATCGAGGGGCTGCAGGATCACACCCACATTGTGTGGGACAGGGTGACAGAAGAAAGGCTGTTCTCAGCAGTGCTGCAGCAAGATTTTCACTCGATATCTTTACTCCTTTTAACAATTTCTTGTGCTTTGTTACGAATAAGTCACCTTGCCAAGGCCCTCACAGCCTTCCAGGCATTACAGCTTGCTGTTCACGTGTCACCTCCATGTGTCACTACAGACATGGGGTTGTAGGGATACATTTTGTCTGTTCGGGTTTGTTTGTGTTACAGGACTGACCCAGCCATTGTGAGGTTCCTGAGTTTCACCTTCCAAGCACACACACGTGAGAGCACAGTGCCTTGGCCCAGTGCCTTGGCCCAGCTGCTCACACTGGCATTGCTGATCTTGTTTGCACTTACAGAATATTTATTTAAGCCACAAGGGCAAGGCTTAGAGAAGACATAAAATGCCTGGCAGCACAAAGTATCAGAAGACACCAAGAGTGATGGAGCAGAGTGATTCCTTCGTTACATTGCAAAGTAGACGTAATTATTTCTTTAATAGAATGGTTTTAATTATTCGTTGCATAAATAAATTAACAATCTTTCCTTCAGTATTAATTGCTGAGATCTACATTGCATCTTGCTGTCAATTCAAGCCAGAGCTAAACACATCTTAAGACCAGAAGACAGGTTCTTGTTGACTTCAGTGACCATTCGATCAGATCCTGCAACAACAGCATGAGACAATTTTCAGGGCTTTAATTAACTGGACATTAAAAACTTTGTAACAAGCTGCACAACAGAACCTAAGAGAAATCTCTTTCCACCCTTGGAATTCTGTATCTTATCTCCAGAAGAGGCTGTGTTGCCGGGCATTAAGAAAATCCAGAGAGTACCTCTCACTGCCTTGGACCCTGGGGAAATGAGCTACAGCTTCCATTCTGGAGCCAGAAGGAAACTCTCCTGATCATTATCAAAGTGGATAAAATCATAGAATCATAGAACGGTTTGGGCTGGAAGGGACCTGAAAGACCATCCAGTTCCAGCCTCCTGCCAAGGGCAGGGACACATTCCAGGTTGCTCCAAGCTCCAACCAACCTGGCCTGGAACACTTCCTGGGATGGGGCATCCACAAACCCAGTCAAATTAAAATTAGCCATCACGCAGAAGTCTAGGAATATTTTCAACTGCCAACATCTTTGTGAGGGATGGAAGAAACACACGGCTCTGGGTGTTGTGTGGTCTTATTCCTCTTTCTCATTTCTGCCTCAGAGAAGTTTCAGAAACCGGTCTTAGAAAAATGAGCTACCTGTACTTCTTATCTTGCAAATGTTTATTCACAATCGGTACTGTTCTTAACAATTCAGAACTGATCATATCCAGTTGGCATCTCCTACCAACCCAGGATGAAAGCTCCAGGTTCCAAGGAAGCTGATGGAAGGACCTTTAAGTCAGTGATACACCAGATTAACAAAGCTTTTAGTAAAAGTCAGCAAATGCAGAAGTCTGTGAGCTGAAGGTTATGCTGACATGGTGGGTTAGTCACGGCTCTGGTGTCCCACAAGGACAAAGCACACAGACATCCTGACATTGTCCACGCTCATGGGACAGCTGTGACCCTGCCACAGCCCCAGCTCACACCATCACACCCTCAGAGTGCCACCCACCCCAGGGCACTGGGATCCCTGCAGCACTGAGGAATTAGAGGCACCAGACCACAAAACCAAGAGGATTCGGGGCAAGTCTGAAGCCCTTGGAGGAAGTACTTGGGTGTTCTCACGGTTGATCCTCTGCCCTGCAGTGTCTGTTTGCTCATCACAAACCCTCCCTTGTCCGTGTGCTCTTTGCTTCAGCATCTTTTCAACCCCTGTGGTCCCCTCCTTTCTGCTCCTCCTCTTTTCTAGCCTTCTCCCATCACCCTTGGACAGGTCCTCTCCCCATATCTCTCTAGAGCTTGTCTAGTCCCCACCGAGACTCACAGAAAGACCTGGCACCAACGTGGACCGCTCTGCTAACACTGCACACCTTTTCCACAACCTCCCCAGCTGTCCTTGTCGTACCAAACCCAGAGGTGAACATGGCCTGGCAGCAGGAGGAGATGCCAGAAGAGCAGAACACCATGGTCCTGGGAGGAACCCCACAGTGAGGGACTTTTTGAGACAGAAAAGGATTTCCCACCCACGAACCTCTCCTTGAATTATGAAAGCTTTTACCACCTAGAGCATCTCACGTCTCAGCACACCTAAACATGGTGCTAATTGTCACAGCATCTGGAAACTCTGCTGTGAGCACCTTTTCTCACATCACATGTAAGGAAAAAAGCAAGCAAAAAAAAGCATAGTTTCTCTCCTGCTGTAACAGTTACCCATCTCTTAGAACCATGTAGAGCCCCTGAGTTCTTGAATATTAATTCAAAAATTCTCCCATTCAGTTATTAACAACGAAAGCATTGGCTGTTTTCCATATGGGTGTCTTCTGGATGTAAAGTTTACAAACAGATACAAAGGCCGCCACATACGGGAAGGATCCAATGTTGATTAAAATGCGTTATCCACAGAGTTTATGGGCCCACTGGGACACTCCATGGATAACGCATTTTAATCTTAGATGTTTAGGGCTGCAGGTGAAAGGTTTAACCAGCTGGAGAAGACCCCAGTAGCACTGAAAGAAATAGAGAGGATTTCAAAGGAAAGGAGACATTCCCCTAATAGACCTTCAGTCTCTACCCTCACTCTACTGAAAGATTCCAATTTCTGTGTCTTATCTCAGAAGAGCATTTCCTCATTGAATTGCCTGCAAAGTGAGCGTGGGACTGCAGGTGTCCCAGTCCATGCTGAGTGCAGAGCACAGCAGAGCCCTGAGCGTGGCCTTGGTGGCACAGACATGATGGTGAGCAAGGTGTGGAGGAGCCACTGACTGGTGTCCAGACCCTGACAGGCACTGTAGCACATTCAGATGTGTTTGCACCCCGCTTTTCATCCACAGTCCTCTGGGAGTCCCTCTGAGTGTGCCCAGGGGAAGAGGCTGGCACTGCCCCCCACATCTGTGCAGCTGATTTCAGAGCCCAAAGCCAAGTGCACCATTTCACCACTGACATGAGCAAGCCCCCTGGTGCTACTGCTGGGGCAAAAATGGGTAAATTCAGGCTGAGGAGAGGAGATTCTGCTGGAGCACACAAAAACCAGCTCCCGAGGACCATCCCTTTGCCTTTTGGGAAGGGGCAGCAGCCTGGATTAGGGCTAAACGGATTTGTGCTTGCAGGACCCTGGGTCTCTAATTGGGTTTTTTTTTAATTCCTGTAATCCTGGATGATTTGGAGCAGATGCTTCGAGATTACTGCCAGGGCCCAAACGTGACTGCAGGAAAAAAACAGTCAGAGCCTGGCTGGACAGCACAGTGGGCTGGGGGTGCTGCTGTCCTCAGAGGCTTCTCCTCTGCTTAGAGGGGCTGCAGCACCAGCAAGGGTTGGCCTGAGCTGGGTTTTGGCCTTGCAGCAGAATTTGGGTTTCTGGAAGTTGCTTTTGCTCTCCCAGCAGCCTGCAGGTGGGGGAGGATGGAGCCCATTTCCCAGGAGATGGCTGATGGGAAAGACAAAACCATACGGAGTTGCCAGAGAGAGTTCATTTTTCCTGCCTGCTCCTGAGCACGTGTGAAAATCCCCCGGGTGTTGGCAGCAGCCCTCACACCTGAAACCCCAACGTGAAGCTGTGAAGGTGCCCTACCAGCCAGCCATGGCTTCAACTGATCCCATGAGCCAGATCTTTCTGTACAACTCATCAAAGGATGAGGATTCAGCTGCTGTTGAATTTAATACATCAAATACTGATGGGGATAGACTTTTGAAAAGTCAATAGGACAAGGGGTAATGGTTTTAAACTAATGGGGGGTAGATTCAGTCTGGATATGAGGAAGACATTTTTTATGATGAGGATGGTGAGGCACCAGCACAGGATGCCCTGAGCTGGTGGATGTCCCATCCCTGGAAACATTCAAGGCTGGGTTGGAGAGGTCTCTGAGCAACCTGGTCTAGTGAAAAGTATACCTGCTCACTGCAGGGGCTGGCTAGATGGCCTTTGAATGTCACTTCCAACCCAAACTAGTCTGTGATTCTATGAAAGCCTGCTAAACACAGGATTGGTCTTGGCTTGGTGCCATCCTGCAGCTCCTCTCCAGGGCGCTGATGGAGCTGAGCGGCTCCCGTGTGGCTTTCACAGGAGACACCAAGGGACTGCATCGACCAGAGACACAGCAAGAGGCAGGGGACACAAGGGCAAGGAGTTTGGTCCAGGGAATAAGTCAAGGGGTTGTTCAGCCTGGAGAAAAAGAGGCTCAGGGGGGACCTTCTCCCTCTCCACAACTCCCTGACAGGACGGTGCAGCCAGGTGGGGGTCGGGCTCTTCTCTCAGGTAACAAGTGACAGGACAAGAGGAAATGGCCTCAAGTTGCACCAGTGTAGGTTTAGATTTAATATTAGAAAACATTTCTTCACTGAAAGGGTGGTCAGGCATTGGAACAGGCAGAGTCACCATCCCTGGAGTGTTCAAAAGGCGTTGCGGACGTGGCACTTTGGGACATGGTTTAGTGATGAACATGCCAGTGCTGGGTTATCAGTTGGACTTGATGTTCTTAAGGGTCTTTTCCAAGCTTAACCATTCTACGATTCTATGAAAATGAACTTTTGCCTATACCAGCTCAGGGAATTCTGAGGATATTTCAAAAAAATCCCGGTCTATAACCGCCTCCTGCACGATGTAAAAATTCATTGAGGATGATGCCCAAGAACACTTGGGTTGTCTTGGCCCAACAGGACTCCGCTGTCCATTCATTATCTCTTCCTTCCTTTGTCTCTTCACAGCTCTGGGTAGGATGAGCTGTAACCTGTACTTGATCTTTGGGAAACAGCTGCCTAACCTATACAAAATGTTAAGAGACTGGATCCAAAAGCAAACCTGTGTTTGCGGGTTCCAGCAACAATTTTGCAAGTCTCTAATGCTGCAACTTCAAGCAGCCATTTAGGCTAAAGTCTCTTTCCCATTCTTAATTATTCAACAAATACCATACAAAGACATGTAATATCTGCAATATTCATAGCCTTGGCAGCAGGCTGCAAACACTTGGATTTGCATGGGGTTATTCAAGGTTTTCCTTTGAAGATCAGTAGATTTCCATTGCTCCTCTGTCACTGAACATTGCCATACAACATTAATAGCACCTAACTGATTATTCATAGGCCATTTGTGAGAAAATGATGGCTCAGAGGTGGTTGCAGTAAACAAAAGCACATCTTAAAAAGCTTAAACAAGATGTGTGTGCAGGCTGACTTGTATGAGGCAGAGATTAGCTACGATTATTAGCAAATACAAGCCCCAAGCCAGGGAAGCACTTAAGCGCAATCTTCTGCTGCATTGGCTTCCCAGAGCAGCCTCTCAAAAACTGCCTGGGATACTTCAGCGTGTTCCCAGGCTCAGTGCTGGCCCATGGCGTGCAGGATCCGGGACTGTGATGCCAGGGCTGTAGCGAACCTCTCACACGAAAGCTGCTGTGCAGGTGGATGGCAGCAGTGTCTTCCTTGTAGGGCAGGTATTATCTTCCTCCGTTGCTTGGAAAGGAAGGGAAGAGTTTGTATGGTAATGTTTATGTTAAATTTTTGGATAGAAAAGCTTATAGCCAGGCAGTTTTATCGCTGCTTGGCAGAGCCAGCTGCTTAGAGAGGCTTTGGGTCAGGCTATTTAAAGGCACAATTGATCCCCAGCCTACTCCCTGCAGCTAAGAATCTGCGGCTGGAGAGGAGATCTCAGACCTGCTGAGGGCGGCAGTGGGAAAAGGGGTCCAGAACACTCCTGCTCCAGGGAAGCATGAAGGTGTGGATGAGGGTGGAAGATGTGTGTGATGAAGGATGAGCAGAGCTGTGTCTGTGTCCCCACACGCTGTGTCAGGCTCCGGAGCTGTCTCGGTGTCAAGGCAGGGCTCACCCGGCTGGCACCGATCATCACTGCATGGACCAGCCACACAAAGACTCCCCGTACCCCATCCTGAGCTGTGCAAGAGCTGAGGTGGCAGCAGAGACAGGCAGCAGGAGCAGGGAGTCCCCATGCTCAGGGAGGGGAGCCTGTAGCCATGGGGAGAGCTGGAGAAGGAGCTGGAACTGTCGGGATTTTTAAAATTCTATTTTTCCCTTGATAGTTATATTTTTTTTCCTAGATAGCAGTAGAATTATCATAGCATGGTAGTCATTTGTGTTGAAATGGACATGGAAGACTGTTTTGTCCCAACCCCTCTGCCAGGGACACCTTTCACTATCCCAGGTTGCTCCAAGCCCTGTCCAACCTGGCCTTGAACATTTCCAGGAGTAGGGCAGCCACAACTTCCGTGGGCAACCTGTGCCAGTGCCTCACCATCCTCACAGGGAAGAATTTCTTCCTAATATCTAACCTAAATATCTTTTAGTTATAATTCTCTATTAGTTATAATTGTCTTTTAATTTAAGACAATCCCCCCTTGTCCTGTCACTACCTGTTGTGTAAAAAGTCATTTTTCCACTTTATTATAAGCCCACTTTAGGTATTAGAAGGCTGCAATAAGGTCTCCTCTTCCCTTCTCCAGGCTGAACACCCCCAGCTCTCTCAGCCTGTCCCCACAGGAGAGCTGCTCCAGCCCTCTGAGCATCTTCATGGCCTCTCTGGACGCTCTCCAACAGGTCCAGGTATACCTGAGACAAAGTTCTGGGTAAGGATCTGACCTCCAGTTCTCCCTTCAACCCCCCTCTACCTGATTAAAGCCTCTCCCGCTGACTCAGCCCCCGGCTCCAAAAAAACCCTTAAATTTGGGTGGGGGTTTGGGTACACCCGTGCTTGCTGCCGTGCCCCACAGCGAAATTCCGAGTCTTCGAGAGAAAAGTGAACTCTTTTCCAGGTGGGGGTCGGGGCCGTGCCGGCGGAGCCTCCGCGTCCCCTGCGCTGCCGCGGAGCAACAGCTCCACCGTGTGAGAGCCGGGAGCCGCAGAGAGCCGCGGGCACCGACCGGTCAGCTCCCACAGCCACAGCTATGCCTTTAGTTGCTGTTTA
>VZTD01005744.1:275056-297563 GCA_013397725.1 Rhagologus leucostigma
TTTTTTTTTTTTTTTTTAAGTTTGCAAGTATTTTTAAAATCGAACCAAGACAGCACGGGCACCACCACCCCCGCCCACTGATCCACAGCGCAGCTTCTTCCGAGCTCTCACAGAAGGACACACGGATTACGGCAGGAGTGGACACCGTATTGTTCAATATCGCCCGAGTTGCAGCCTGCTGCACTGCATCTCCTCAGAGCCCGCAGTAATTCTGCGTGGGCTCCTCTGCTTGCTTTACCCCGTGTCTGACAGATCGCTGTGGGACAGGGCCTCCCGCTGATTCCCCTTTCCTGCTTCTGCCGAAAGGACGAGGTCACCGATTTGTCATTTTTTTGGTTTGACTTGTAATCTCTGAGAGGGCTGCAATGGTTTAATAGTCCCGCTGGAGTTTGCCTCTTGCCAAAACAAGTCCGAACAACAAATCGCAGAGCCGTGTTCTGTGCTTGCTCGGATACGCTCACTCAGGGTCCGATCCCATCCTTCTGATGCGCTTCTCTTCTCAGTGCCAAGCCCAGCCAGGGCTCACCCAGGGCTCATCCAGAGTGGTGAAGAACTGGGTGTCACCTCCAAAAATCTTAGCAGGAGCTCGGGCACACCCCAGAGATTATTTTTGTGGGATAAGGGCTGGCAAACCTCATCTTCCAGCCTGGTAAATAAAACCACGGGGTTGTGCTAGAGCTGTGTGAAAAGAAGGACCTCTGCGGCCACAGAGGTTGTGTTTGGTGTTCCCCCTCCCTGGGGTTTCTGTCTGAATTTGCGGCCCTGTGAAAAACAAACCTGCCACTTCTGGATACATCGGTCCTGGGTCAAGCTAGGAGGTTATCCTTTCCTAGGGTTTTTGGTACCTGCTGCCATTCCCCATTTCCCACTACCCCTTTTCCCTCTCCACCAATCCCCTTGCTGCAGATTTTTTGAAGGGAGGGGAGCACACTGATTTCCTTAGTGATCCCCCCAAGTGTTTGCTGTCTATGCCTGCCCTTCCCTGATGAGATTTGGTGGACAAACACCCCTGCAGCCCCCAGGAAGGCAGTGGTGTGTGTCAGGGTCGGCTGACCCTTCCGGGACAAATCCCACAGCTTCCCCTCTTCCCTCTCCCCAGAGAGGGCTCTGGCTGCAGCGGATGCCGAGCCATCCCACGAAAGCCCCAAACGCTGTGGGATCCGAGCTCTGGGAGAGGAAGCCCAGGTCTTTTGATGCCACCTTGTGGAAACCTCGCTATCTTGCCGGCACCAGCGTCACCTCAGGGACGGCACTGTGGGCGGCGGGCTGGAGTGCAGGTGGCTGGGGAATATTTCGGGGTGAGGTTGGGTGCAGCTCATCTCACTGAGGCTCAGGTACGCCCAGAAAAGCCGCTCTGGAGGGACGAGGATCCTCCCATGTGAGGGCAGCCCAGGCGGCCCCCTGGCAGTCGGTGTCACTTGTGCTGTCACCCCAGTGGTGGCAAGAGGTGACACGAGGATCATGAGCCTTGTGTCACATCGAACGATACACTCAGGGGAAAACAGATCAGCTGCTGGGCGTGTGAGCGCCTGCTGTGGCTTGTGCTCCTCCTGCTCCTCTGTCCTCCTGTGGCAAGAGGTGCAGCGAGAAAAGCAGCTGCTCTCAAAGGGATGGAGAGAGCTGGAGCCAGCCTTGGGCAAGATTTAGGTGCATAAACCCAAAACTGCAGAGCAAACTCATGTCAGCTCAGCAGTCAGCCAGCCAGCAAGGTCCAAATTCCTGCCCACACTGCCTGGAACAAAATCCTCCATGCTTGCACTGCTGGCCAAGCCTGCGCTGGCCGAGTCCTCTCCCATGGAGAAGGGTAACCAGGTAATTCTCGTATCTCCAGGTGTGCCCTTGGCATTTTAATACCTGGACAGGATCAAGGTCCTTATTAAATGGACTTATAGGTGTTTTGTGTCCGTGAAAACCACCCAAAAAAGAAGATCTGTGCATGTGCCATCCACTGCAGCTGTAAGAACTCCAAATGCATCCCTCCCAGGAGAGCATCCTTGCCAGCAGGCTACAGGCTGCAGGATTATGGATTGGTTGGAGGATGCCAGAGGGAGCTCTTTCCTCGTGTTGGCTCTGGACAACAGCAAAGTCAAGAATTTTCCTCTACTCTTGGTTCACCAGGCTCGTCCTCCCCAGCTTCCAGTGGGAAAAGCTTTTGGCTAATCTGGCAGATGAATTGGTGCCTGAGTGGCACTCCTCTGAAAGACAGGCAGAGCCCTTCCCAGACATGGCACAGCATCAGACATCCCACAGATTACAAAATTTGCACAATCTGTGCCTTAAATCATTATTAACATCTTACTTTAAGTCTATATACCCTGATTTCAGCCCCTATCAGTATCTTCTGATACCCAATCCAAGCGTCTTTATATTGTTTTAATTTGGAAAGTGTGGGGGATGAACAAGTACCTTTAAAATCTGAAAATAAACAGGAAGATGATGTATCTTGGTGTGCTATTCTGTATTTAAATTTGTCTTCCCCTTATGATGGTTCTAAAGCTGCAAACTAAATGACCCTAAATCAGGTACCCACATAAAATACAGTCCGTGGGATTCACATCCGAGTTGTATTTCAGGATACTGGCACTTTCAAGGTGCTCTTGCAAGCTTGTATTACCACCCAGGGTACTTTGGAGGAGTAAAACTCACACAGGAGGTCAGCAGCAAAATCGTGCTTGTTTTCCAGATGCGGAACTGGAAAACCCACAGCCCCACCACTGCTTTGGCTGGGGAGTCCCAGGGATGCTGCTCTGCCATTTGCATGGTTGAAAAAGGGATTTATTGAGAGAATGAGGAAATATTTGCTAAATTGAGTCCTGTACCATGAAACTTCTGTTTGGATACCAACAAGTGTGAAATCCCAGGGAAGGAGTCATACCCACTGCCAAGCCAAAAGCTGTGAAAATGTGACCCTCTGAAAAGTCAGGTTAGGAATTCTTTCCTAGCGGCAGTTTTCAGCTTGATATAAATGTTATCACTTGAACATTCCTTGGTTTGTACCATTGGGATTTTCTTTGAAAAGGCATGGCATGATCTCATGTTTTCCTTTCTTTTAAAAACCTTTAGGACTGAACCACAAATGGTATTTTCCCGTGAAATCCAGCTCCTCTGCCCAAGAGGCCGCATAGATGGGCAGCAATACAACATTCCTTCCCAGGTCTGATGGAAATGCGTCTGCATTCATAAATTTAAACATCTGGCTCCACCGTAAAGTAGGTCAGAGCTCATCTGTCAGAGAAGGATTTGTTCCCTCCTGCGCCATTTACAGAGCAGCAAAATCAGAGCAGCCGTTCCCTCCATGGGTGCCGGAAGGTGGTGGCTGTGCCCCGAGGGTGAAAATGCTCCCCTGCAGGGGAATTAAAGTGTGACTGGTCCCTCTCCTGTTCGTCCTGTACAGGGCAAATGTGGCAGATCGTGATGCCACACCGGTGTGCTCCAGTCTGTCCCTGAGCCTTGGCAGGCCTATGGGAACGAGAAAATGTGGGAGAAAATCTGTATTTCAGCCGATGCTGTGGCTGCTGCTGGGTGTTTGCAAATGTGCTACAGGCAAAGCTGTCACCCCACCGTTTAGGCGGCACCAGGTACGACCATGGCCAGCTCTGTGCTGATCATCTCCGGGACTCCTCTCTCTTTAACCTGAGCACCACCCCAGCCTGGGAAAAAAGGCTTTCCAAAAATGTGTGTATCTACAGAAAGGGACAAGAACGGTTTCTTGAAACGGCATCTGCTGGAAAGTCTCTCCGTCAGGCTGCTCTGAGGGCAAAACCCCCTGCTCTGCGTGTCACCTCCACAACTCCTCGGTACGGTCCTTGGCACCAGCCTGGCCACATCCAGCCCCACCAGCACCTGCCCTTCCGCTGCTGTCAGCAGATCCCACCCTCCCCGAGGCACAGCCCTCGGGGTCTCCTGCCAGAAAGCCGCAGAGGGAATGTTTCAGGCCGTGACCTGGGATGTCCCAGCCTCACCGCACTGCCCGCCCCAGGCAGCTTCCAGCCGCCGGTCCTGCCCTGAACATTTGTACCCGTGCCCTGTGCTGGGAACAGCTCCCAGCAACCCTCCAGACACGTCCCAGCCTAAGGAAATGCCCGAAGCACATGCTCCAGCCCGGAGGTAGCACAGCGGGGCCACTGCTGCCTCCCGGGCTTGCCAAAACCCCCGGTAATTAAAATCCTTTCCCCGCAGTCAGCAAAGGACCCTGCGGTTCCCAGCGGCGGCAGCGGGAGCTGCCTCAGGGGGAGGTGAGAGCGCTGGGCTGAGCCCCGCGGGGCAGGGGCTGCTCACAAAACACCGGGGAAACAGCCCCGACACCCGCAGAGGTGACCCCGCTGCCTGGCAGCCGCTTCCCTTTGCAAACAGCCAGCCAGGGAAGGGCTGATCTCCGTCCTCTTCTGGGAAAGGGTCGTCCCCGCAAGATGAGGTTCATCCAGCTTTGCATCCCTGGGCTGGAGCTGGGGCTGAGCTCGGGCAGGGTAGCAGTGGGGTTAGCAGGGATTTGGATCCAGAGCAGAGCATGAGCCACTGGTTTGGCCCTAGTTTACCGGAGAGCTACAAAAAAAAAGGCAGGAAACAGCTCCAGTCCCAGCTTTCCAGAAAGGGTTATCCAGGTAAAAACGGAGCAACAGGGTGTGAAGGATGCCAGGATCTCAACAAAGAGCTAATAATGGAGGAAAAAATGGGAGAGTGCTGAAAGTGGCAGGAAAAGCGTCAGCCATGAGATTGGAAGGGGCCGATAAGGGCTAATTTTATTTCTCTTTACAATTAAAAGGGGTCAAAAGCAAAGTGTGGAGCTGAGCCTGGGTGTAACACCATCCATCTCATCCGTACCACAAACGGGAGGGGCTGCCAGGCCAATTTCCAGCACCACCACTCCTCTTAGAGACTTCATTTGAATATTTTTCCAAGGCTTCTGGCACTGCCTTCATGCTTCTCGCCAGACCAGAGCCCCGCTGTGCCTGCAGGAAGAGAGAGAATCTCCGCTGTTGCTTCCCCAGCCTCAGCAAACACGGCTGGCACAGGGCTCCTGGAATTGCTTCCTTTATTTCCATTTAGTGAAATAGCCTGGGAGGAGAGCGGCTGGCTCTGCCCTCAGCCCTGCCCTGGATCTCACTCTCCTGTGCAAACAGAGCAGGCAGGGCATGAAAAGTGTGTGGAACACCTACAGGCACGTGTGGGTGTTGCTTAAGGATGGGGAGCAGCCACGGAGGAGCCTGTTTGGATCAAAGTGTCCCTGGAGCCAACATGCAGGGATGCCCTTTTAGGGGCTGAACCCCACAGCGATGGGTTGGAAATCAGAGGAGGATAAGATTAGAACAAAAAACATAAGAAGACTTCTGAGAGGTGCTCCTGTGCAGGTGTGGCCATATCTTTGCAGCCTTCAGCTGCTGCAAGTGATGGCAGTCGATGCTTTCCCACCCAGGGAAAAGGGAAAATTCAGGTCCCTGGGATGTACATCTGCATTTGCACGTGTGTCCATATGCCATGGAGTCAAAACGGATGGCAGAGAAACCAGGGAATCAGACAAATGAGCCTTTATTCCCCTGAGGAAGGGCAGGGAAGGATGTCTGTGAGCACGTTGCAGGAGATGTCCTGCACTGCATGTGATTTCCTGGAGGAGGCTTTTTCTGAATGCAAAAGACCCAAATTTCCCCATGTTCAAACATGAATG
This sequence comes from Rhagologus leucostigma, assembly GCA_013397725.1. Classification (NCBI taxonomy): domain Eukaryota; kingdom Metazoa; phylum Chordata; class Aves; order Passeriformes; genus Rhagologus; species Rhagologus leucostigma. The sequence continues at coordinate 280,719 of VZTD01005744.1, forward strand.
AAACGTTTCCCATGGTTTTCCAACCCTTGCTTTCACCCCAAGCAGCAAGCAAGCTACAAAGAATCAGCTCTGCCTGTAGAACCAAAAATCCAGAAAAAAAACCCCCACGCGTGCAGAAAGCTCAGATTTATTGCTGAGTTCTGATGCAGGAGAGACAGGACTCAGTGCCTGTGTAGTGAAACATTTACATTTCTTCTGCTCAATCAAATTCAGACTGGATGTGACCCTGAGGAACCCCAGCTCCTGGGGACAGACCCACTGGGAAGGACCCTGCCCCCTCCAGCCCTTGGATGGGGCTCCCAGCCCTGTGCGTGGTCCAAGGGCAGCTGCTCAGAGCGCACAGAGATGGGACCTGGAGTCAGCTCCAACTCAGGCCAGGAGCTGATGCCCACAGCACCCAGACTCCACCTCTCACAAAGCCCTGCAGGCTTTGGCCTCAAGCTGATCAAAAATTGCCATGCTTTGGTTCCTTTCAGCCAACGGAGCTTTTCATTTTGATTTCTCCCCCTCAGCCCCCACCCCGCCCAAAGCTAAAAGATCCTGACAGCTTGGGCCATTGTGTCAGCTGACTTCTCCTTCCAAAAATAATAGTATTTTTGACGCAAAATCCTCAGACTGCTCTGTTTTAACTCTCTCCAGAGCCCTGTAACTCTGTGTGTGCTGGGATGCCTGTGTGTCCTCTGGCACACTTTTGCACATGGAAAGAAAGAACTTTTCCCTACCTGAACGCTCGTTCCCGTTATTGAGCCTCTTTGAAGTCGAGCAATAAAAAGTCCCTGTGCCCATGTGCAGAGCTCCAGACCAGCCTTTTAATGTCTCAGATGCAAATTTCACTGTAACTGTACCAAAAATGTGGAAGGCTGCTCCGGATTATTGCATTGGTCTGACGACTGAGTTGTTCTTCGAATAAATACCTACAGATCAGAGAGTGCCCTCATCCCATCCACGAGGTGTGAGCATCTCCTTGCTGGGAGCCTCCTTGCCCCGTGGCCATGTGGCTCTGGGCACCTCACTAGCAGAAAGGCTGTAAGATGGGAAGAGGAACTTGGGTGATCACCAAAAGAATGAAATACATAAAAATCTGTGCCCTTGCACTGGAATAAATAATTTAACAAGGGAAACCAGGACATTTCTGGCAGCAAATGAAACATGTACTGTGTTTATCTGCAATCCAGCAGCCATGGTGGTGGATGTGAGATATTTTGGGGTCAAATAAAACACTCAGAGCCACCATGGCTCTTTGATATGAGATATTGCAGTGCCTTTTTCGCACTGCACCAGTTTTCCTCCCAGTTAGACAGAAAATAAAGTAAAAGCCAGAGGTGGAGGGATTATTGTAACCCTGCTGGCAGTAGCGAGGGCAAAGCCTCATTTCCCACAAGGAGTGTGCAGTTAACACCCAGCTGTCTGCCCAAAAGCACCCTCCAGTCCATGCCCCCAAATGGGGGGCAGTGATAGACCTCAGTCACTGATGTGTTCTTAGCCTGTAGGCCCATGAAGAAACATCTCCTTCCACCTGCCCCATGGAGATGTGTCTCAGCCAGAGTCCCAAAAAAGCTTGAAAATCACTTCTGGATGAGCAGAGAGAAGATGAACAGAAACATCCATGTATGGGAGAGTGCTGAGCATGGAAGAAACAGAGCCAGATCTGGGTGTATTTATCCTCAAAAGGAAAACTTTCTGAGTTTTAATAGGCAGAGGCACTGACTGGCCCAGCCTGGTTTTCAAGACACCTCGAGGCACAACCACACTGGCAACCAGGTGATGTGGAGATGTGGGTAAGGCAGCTCCCGGGGCTCCTGGAGATCCTGGGTGACCTTGGGTACATCACTATTGTCCCCTGGAGTTCCTCAGAGATGGACTGACTCCTTTTCCCCCCGCTTCCTTCACCCTGCAGCCAGCTCTTCTGTCACAGGAGCTGCCACATTCCTGTACCAGCCACGTTCCTACTCGGAGCAAACACAGTGCCCAAGGCTTCTCCCTTCCTGGACCAGGTTGGTGTCTCCAGATGATGGTCTGGTCCCAGCCCAGCTACGTGAGAGCCTCTGCCCAGTCCAAACACAGACCTCCACAACCAGGAGGCACCTCGGGAAAGTAGAAAAACAAGCAGTGAGAATAAACATCCGGATGAGGGCTGAGGAGGGAAACCAAAACACTGAGGGAAGCCAGGAATAATAAGAACCAAAAACAAATAGAAAAGAGCTAACAGGAGCAACAGATCTAAAAATAAAATGAAAGAACAGCAGCAGGGTGGAGGGGCTGGGATATTTTGGGGTCTGGCAAAGCATGTAGGGTTTGTGGGGCTCAGTTTTGCTGTGGTGGGGCTCAGCCCTGGGGCAGAGCCAGGTTCTCCTCTCACCGCCTTCTCTCACTGAAGTGGGGGAGGATGGAGACTGTAGGCTGGGACTCCCAGGAGCTGTTTGGGTGGCAGTGATGACAGCAGGGTGCTCTTCAAGCCTGCCACATCTCCCCTGGGGGCAAACGTGTTTGCTGCAGATGCTGTCCCAGGAGCAGATGTCCCATCCAAAACCCTTCTCAGCTCCCAGCAGAAGTTGTTCATCCCTTCAACCTGCCCCTGTGCTGGCCCATGGGTGTCTGTGAGGCAGGGGCTGCATCTGCTCAAGGACTGGGGGGAAAAGATGTGTCTCCTGGACACCCCAAATCAGTGATGTTCTTCCAGGAAGTGAACCCTGTTATCCCGGGAACTGCCCAGATAGGGCTCTGTGAATCCTGTCAACCCAGAGCAATTCACTTGCTCCGAAGTTTATATCCAGAGATGAAACCACTGAAAATCAAACCATGAAAAACCTATTTGTTAGTTCCCATTCCCTGAAGCCCCTCAGGCCCAGGTCATACAAAATCAGTAGGGGAAAAAAAATTTTTTTTTTTCTTTTTTTTTCCCAAGGAATTGGCTCACAGAGGGAAGGCTGTGCAGGGCAGACTCCGCACCTGGCTGTCCCAGGTGGACAGGGAGCATGGGGTGCACAAACCCTCAGCAGTTTGGAGACAAGCATGGAGCCATCAGAGGTGGGTCTAAATCTCCTGTTGGGAAGCCACAGCCGGGCAGGGACTGACCCCCACTTTCTCCAAGCTGACCACAGGGCTCCTCTGCGTAAGCACCTTCATTCGCCTTTCAGACATTTGTTTTTTCTTTGTGGTTGCCCCCATTATTCCTGTTCTTAGGGCTGGGAACTTGCCCCCGTCTTCTTTCACTGCCACCAATGCTCCCCTCACCGTGGCACCAGCGCTGGCTCCTCGAGGTGGCATTTCCATGGTGGGACCCAGGAGCTGCAGTGAGTCTGGGAGCATGCTGCAATAAAACACCCTGGCCGTGTCTTGGCCCCTGACTCAGAGCAGTTCCCCTCTCTCAAAAGCAAGTTAAGCTGGGTCGAGGCACTGCTGCCACCGGACCCACCACGTCAGACCTCCCCTTTCCTGTTCCTGGAAGCCCAAGGGCTGCAAGTCCACAGCCACCTAATCAAAACCAATGGTGAATTTTAAAGATGGGGGAAAATAAAACCATAAAATTAAAAGAAATCAGCCTGGATGGAAAGCCAAGGAGGCCACGTGCCAGGAAAGTGAGCTGCCTGCCAGTTTGGCATGGAGTGAATGCTTGGCCTGTTGAGACGGAATGCCGGAGCTGGGCACGCTGAAGAGGCACTTACCATCTTCAGGGGGTAAGGAGAGGCAGGGAAGAGGACAGCGATGAGGACCAGACAGAGCCTGAATGACAGATGAGTCCCAAACACACACTTGAGCATGAGGATGGGTGTGGGGGAGGATCGAGGCATGTCCCCACCAGGGACTTGGCTGGTGTTTGTCAGCACAGCCTCGTAAATGACAATGGTGCAGCTGCTGTGGACAGGCTCCCACTGAAACCAGAGCCGGAGATGCACAGAGCAAGGGACAGTCCCCAGCAGGAGTGTTGAGGGCACTGGGCTGTGGAGCAGCAGGAAAGGGCTTTCAGCAACCCAGGGAGCACAGCAATGGGACAAGGAAGAGAGGAATGCGGCCAAGAGCAGCGTGTGATGCACCAGCCCTAAGAGTCGGATGTTCAACGGGCAGTGAAGGCCCCAAACCTCTTTCCCTGTGCAGGAACGAGACACCCAAATCACCGCTGAGTGCCGAAATTGGGGTGCAGGGCATACCCCAGCAGGGCAGCAATGCCCGGGCTCCTCCCAGGCCACCCCTCACCAGTGGCAGAGGAGGTGGGGAGCCCATGCATGACTTTCCCTGCTTCCCACCTCTGGCAGCATGCGCTGGCACAGGGCACGGGCTGCTTTCCAGGATCCGGTCTCTCCCTGGCTGCTTTCCCCGGCTCCCCAGGACACGGCACAGCAGACAGCAAACCAGCCCCTCTCCGCGGGCTGGCTTCTTTAGACCCAGCGCAAGGAGCCTGTGAAAGGAGCAGCCGCAGCCAAGTTTCCCCTTGTTTTTACTTTCCCCGTTTCATTTTGTCTGGGTCCAAGTGGTGGGTTTCGAATTCAGCCTCTCCCTCTCGCGGTCCCAGCAGCGCTGTAAGAAAACGTCGAGTCCGAGGCAGTCGGCACCTCCCTGCCTCGGAAAGCTGCACCCGGCAGATTCCCGGCTGGATCCTGGGATGGGATTGCAGGGACTGGTGGAAATGCGCTGCTACTTTGTGTCTTTGCCGAGAAAAAAAAAAAAAAAGAAACGGGATCTCTTGAGCGTGAATCGAATCTTTCCAAAACGGGGGGTTTGCTCTCAGAAGTCTCGTGGTTTTGTCCACACATTTCCGGACACCAAGGCTGGACCTGCTGAGCTTTTCCAGCAAGTTTGTCCTAAAATCCCCAGCAGGCTCCTCCACCGGCCCCTGCACATCCCAACCCCCGGCCATACCCTGCCGCAGCTGCTCCCTGCTCAGGATCAGGCCCTTGCAGCCCTCCTTCCCAAAAACGGGTTGCCTGTGAGAAATTAACGCATTTCATCCACTAACCCACACAGGTAGAAGATTAAAAGGCAAACACGGGCTCAGTGCTCCCTCCCAGATCTGCTGGGTCCTCTGGGCATTGCCTGCCCAGCTGCACAGCATCCCCGCTCAGGAGCTGACAGGACAAGCGACGGGTAAACAGAGCTTTTCCATGGAAACATTTGTTCAACAAAGAATCGCAAATTTTCATGGTGAGTATCTGGTTTCCTCCAAACTTAATTGTTGTTGTTTCTGAAAGCTGCCTGGCTGGTCTGGATCTGGCTTTCATGAGCGTTTTTTTCCCCCTAATGCTTAATTTTCAGCAAGTAGGATATCCCTGCTCTTTTTTAATTTTTTTTTTCTTTAAGTTTCTATCCTTTTTTACAACATAAATGGAGGCAGTGGCAGCTCTTTTGGGCTTTTCTGCAGGGCACAAACTCTCATTCTCACTGAGAGGTTAATGGTAATGATCATAGAATCACAGAAGGGTTTGGGTTGGAAGGGACCTTAAAAGACATTCAGCTCCAATCCCCCTGCCATGGGCAGGGACACCTTCCACTATCCCAGATTGCTCCAAGCCCCATCCAGCCCGGCCTTGGACACTTCCAGGGATGGGACATCAACAGCTTCTCTGGGCAACCTGTGCCAGGGCCTCACCACCCTCACAGTAAAGAATTTCTCTCTAATATCCAATCTAAATCTCGTCTTTTTTGATAATGGGTGAACGAGGAAGGGACACTCAGATTTTTAGGCTAAGAGCTTGAATTGGAGAGGTGGGACTGAGCAGCTGCTCTGAGCCACATCAGCACATGGACACGGAGGAAAATCCAGGCTATTCACAAAGCCAACGAGAAGTGGGGATAATTCCTGGTAAAGCTCCTGAAGGGCACACTTAAGCACAGAAGGAAGCAAAATATCACGTCCGACTACCCAGAAGGAGATAAGAGACGATTCCTGCAGGGTGCTTTGGTCCACCTGGAGTGCTAGGACATCGGGATGTCCCTGTGTCCACGGAGCCCCGCGGGCTCGTCTCTCCCCACCCCTGTGACCCAGCGCCGCCTTCTTCCCGCTGGCGTTTTCTTGCTGCACTTCATTTTTTCAAGCGGTGGGGAGGCAGAGGCACGGCGTGTCCCCGGCGTGTCACTGCCAGGGATGTGCCCGCGGAGCCGGCGGGGTCCCAGCGCACGGCGGTGACAGCAGGTGGCACTGCAGCCCCAGGAACGAGCTGCGCCCGCCCCGCACGGACGCTCCCGCTCCCGCTCCCGTTCCTGCTCCCGCTCCCGTTCCTACACTCCCAGTCCCACTCCCATCCCTACGTTCACACACACCACACACACTCCCACTCCCACACTCCCACTCCCGCACTCCCGGATCAGCACTGCTAGACAGAAGCCTCCCTGCACTCTGCAGCGCATCCCCCACCCGGGACACCACCAACCCTCGTGATTTCACCCACCATCAAGCAGGAGAGTTTGGGATATTATTCCTAAGCCACGCCAGAGCAGGGTGTCCAGGGAAATCCTGTGCACAGGGAAGGTTTGGTGCAGAGATGAGACCTGGAGCGGAGAAGCCTCATCCTCACTCCAGCAGCGATGGGACTTGCCACTGCCTTTTTGGGATGCAGGAGGCTGAACGTGCCCATTGCTTGTGCACAGGGAAAGCAGCAGGAGGGAAGCAGTCCATGAAATCAAGGTAGCCTGGACAAAGTGCAATCACAAGCCGCTGCAAACCTGGGGGATTTAGGGAGGAACCCAAGTTGCTGCAAAACCGTGAACGTGAACACAGCATTCAAAGAAAACCCAACATCCTTCCATGAACTGTACTGATTTATGCCAGTGAATTTATACCCATCTCTCCAGTTGTGCCTGCTAAGAATAAAACCAGGGATGCACCATAGCCTCTGTTCCCATCCTGTAACTCCTCTGTGAGCTCAGGCTTTATTTTTAGCCCGGCTTCCTCGGGGCTCTGTCTGATCTAATTTCTTCGGAGAGAAGATTTTTTCTGCTAGATGCCACCCTCCTGCTGGAAACCCCCATTCTCCCCAGCACTGCTGAAGGGCTTGACCTTTTCAAGCAAATTGGAAAGATAATCGGGTCAAATTTGGAAAAAAAACCTGGCAGCCAAATAGAACAAGACCTAGAAGATCATCGTGGGGTGAAACAGATAAGTGGGACGCAGACATTGGAGTAGCGGGTCAGTGGCTCTAGGAAAGGCAGGATTACTGGAGGAGGAAGGAAAATGGGATATTTTCCTTCTTCCTTGCTTTGATTTGGCTGGTGTATCGTTGCCAAGCTCTTGGTGACAGACTCTCAGGCAGTTTTCTGCCAGGGCTCAGTGCTGGTTCCTGGTGTTTGGTCCTGTGATGTTGTTTCTGGCCGGCAGTGGGTTGAGCTCATGTCTTGTAATTAGTGGGTGGGCTTGAGGAGACCACTGCGGCTTCCGATCTCTCGGGGAAAGAGAGAAAATAAGCAGGATTAAGGAATTTCAGAAAATTATAGGCATTTTCACTTCACATAAGCTTTGCCAGGAACACCAAGCCCTGGAGAAGGACGGCCACGGCAGGGCACACTACCCGTAGGCGGGACTAAAGGACTTTGTTTCCCATCGGTCGCCCAAAAAACTGAGCGTGTGTTTTTGTGCGTGAGCGCGCACATGCAGCCCTCCCGGGGCTGGCAGTGGCCCTGGGAACACGGCACCTCTGCAAGATTAAAGGGATATATTCCATCTGCAAGCACAGTTTTGCACAGGTTTCTCTTTTATAGCCAGATTGCTGTAACTGAAGGGACCTGAGGGATGAGGAGGGATGTGAGAGCAGGGGGAGCACTGGCTCTTGTTCATTTTTAGCCAAGTCTATCTGTTGAGGTGATAATGCCATATGTGCAGCCCAGCCCACCCTGGCTGTTGGACCCCACTTGAGCTAATCCCCTCCTCACTCACATGGTTTTTCTTGCAGCACCGGAGAGACAGAAATCCAGCCACAAGTTCCCCAGGAAAATGCCAATTGTGAAGATGCAGCAACTGAGCAGGAGTCGTAGGAGTACACATAGCACTCAGAACTGCTTTTCACTAGGATCTTTGTCCTTGGTGTAGGAACCTGGCAAGGGGCTGGGAGCCCAACTCCCCAGCCTGTCTCATCCACCACCCCAGTGGACATTTCTGCTGTGCATATTCACTCGGCAGCATTTAAAACTCATGAACAGTCAGTTCTTGGTGCTAAATGCATAAAACAAACACAAATGCTGTTTCAGGTGGTCATGTGTTGTTCTGCTTCTTCTTCGGGGTACAGGATCCGAGCATCCCACTCCCATCTGAGTGAAAGGAGGTTCCATCTCCAGCATCACCAAGCAATCCCTTGCTGCCATTTTTCTCAAATAACAACTTTTGTCTTGGGAAAAGGACTGATATTCAGAGCAGGTGGGATCTGATCAGCCAGGTGCTGAGGCACATGCCCCAAAACATGGCTTTTAGAATTACAGTAGAGACAAAAACCCCCACTATCTCCTTTATAACCCCAAACAGGATCTAATCCTGCACATCTTGCTCCTGGGAATGGCTTATCAGGTAAGTTGTTCTACACAGTGGCTCTATCAGGTGCATTTATCTCTCTATGTACACGTATACATACAGGAGATGTTTATGTATTCTGTCTCCCACTCAGTGTAGACATTCATCATGTGCTGCTCCACCCAAAAAACCTTAAAAGTGGCAATGACTGCTTCCACTGTCACTCATGTGACTCTTATTTGAGGGTTTATTGCACCAGAGCTGCCAATTGCGAGTCCCTAGACCCTAAAAAACCCAAAGCTGTTCTCACTAAAAACCAGCGCGGTTTGGACAAGAGCCCACTGCTTTTTCTGTGATTGCTTCAGGCAACAATTGTCGTGCCATGGGGACATCTCGCCCCTGGGATGGTGGCCTTTGCCGGCATCCGTGCCACGCTGCACACATCCAGCACCCACCTCCAAATGAGCCAAGAACCTCTCTCTCCCCACTCTCCTTACTTCAGCTAAATAACCGTGCGATTATTTTTCCACATGAAAGTGCCCCGGTGTTCAGGTGGACAATCTGACTCCGGCTGAGCCGCCTGGAATCCCTGCGGTTTTGATTTTCAGCAGGGAACAATCTTATCAGCCCAGATTGTACACAGAGATAGGGAGCCCTCGGGTAGGGTTGCATAAGCACAGATTGCCTCAGCCGGGATGGGGAAGGCTCCGCTCACTGTATTTATTTGTTTTCCCCGCCGCGGGTTTCAGGTTCTCCTGGTGACCATCATTTCAGCTTTCCTTCCCCGCTCATTGTTTGAGCACCCGAGCCTTCCTCATGGATCACTGGGCAGGAGGTTCAGTTTAAATCTGGCCTCAGCCCCCGGACCCTTGCATGTTGCCTTGAGAGATTTCTCGCAAATGGGTTTTTTTTCCCCCATCTCACTACGGTCTTCCTCTGCGCGAGGATGGGATGGACCCCAGTTTGGGAGGGATGTGATTCCCCCCTCCCTTGGCACACCCATTTTGGCCTCTTCCCCTCCTGCCAGCTCCTCTTTCAAATCTGGCAGCTGCGTGGGCACCTGGTCTCCGATTGCAGAGGCAGGATATACGGTTTCCGTGGAGGCCACCAGCAAATAGCCGTGGCTACGTAACCCTGGCAGAGGAGAGGGATGAGGACAGAGAGGCATCCTGAGCAAAGCAAAGCCCCCAAAAATGTCATCCAGAGGAGTGCAGGTGGGTGCAGACCCAGATACCTGGGCATCCGAGGACAGCACGTCCAGCAGTCCCATCCCATGCCATACGATGCTCTGCTGCCAAGACAGTCCCTTCGTGTGCTGCCCAAGGGCACGGAGTGGCAGGGGCTGAATGCACCCATGAGACATCATCCATGCTGGGTTTCTGGGAGGTTGCTGGGACGTGGCAGGAAAAATCACCATGCAAGTCAGAGTTTGTCTTTTAGAAAACGTTTTAGGTTTGAAGTTAACCCTGCAGCTGCTGGTGAGCCATCGTAGTGTGCACCTTGAATTCCCCCTTTGCTGGGGAAAAATGTTATGTCTCAGTCCTATTCATGGCTTTGGCTCCTTTTGCCTCTTTTCCTTTTGGTTTGGCGGATTTTAAGAAATCCTCCTTGTGCTGGTGCCTTCAGATCATGCAAAATCACCTCTTTTTCTTATCTAGGATAGATTACCAAATTTGACACATCCATAAACTAGAAGGGACCTCTGTGAAGAGCTGGTTGGACATTTGGTGCGTCATGAGCCCGGATCAAGCCTGCTAAACACCTCCCTGAAAGTCATCACCGTGGTAGGGGGTTGATTCTCCTCCCTGCTAAAACTTCCCTGTTAGGGTTGAATTCAGCCCTGAATGGAGTGGGGTGGTGGGGCTGACCGGCTGCTGACCGTCCTCACCGTGACCATCACAGGCTTTGGCCACACCACTGTCCCCCACCACCCCAGTACCAAGTTCCCACGGGGTGGTGCAGGTCACACAGTCTGCAGCAGAGCCCCACAGCACCTCACCTGAAGGTCTCCTCCAGCCCAGCCCTGCCTGTTGGGGAGCTCAGAGGCAGAGCAGAGGTGGGGGTCTCTGAGCAAGCTGCCTGCAGCTCTCCATTCCCAAGCCTTGCTTTGCCTCTGCCCTCCTGAGGGCTTTTTGAACCCAATCCGTGTCACCCCTGGGACCTGGAGGGCTCAGAAGCAGATCCTGCACACAAGGGTAATAGATGTAACAGCCCGAGGTGGCATCAGCCCCTTGGCCAACTTGTTGCACTGGGTGTGTCTGTCCGCTTCATTAGGCACCCTGTCTCCTGGGAACAGCACAGCTCCAGTGTCCCTACCTCCATTTGCCTGTGCTGTTCCCTCCAAGAAATAATCCCACCTCCCTGTCAAGCACCTCCTCAGCCTTTGAGGATGTTGCCTTGAGGGGCACTTCTGAAAATAGTAATTCACAGAAATTCTGGAATTACAGAATCATAGAATGGTTTGGTCTGGAAGGGACCTTAAAGACCATCCCATGGGCAGGGACACCTTCCACTAGACCAGGCTGCTCAGAGCCCCATCCAGCCTGGCCCTGAACACTTCCAGGGATGGGAGATTCCCACAGGCTCAAGCTTCAGCCTCTCCCCCTCCCACAGGGCAGCAGTGATGTGTGTCCCAGCCTGACCTGTCCCAGCAGTGTGACACCGTGTGCTTCCTCCACTGTTCACCCGACAGACGCCAAACACCCGGAGGAGTTTGGAATAGGCCAGAGCATCCCCATCCCAGATCCACTGAGAAGGGCACACGGTGTAAACCACCAGGGGTCCTGTTTGCCCACAGGGCTGGAAGCCACCATGAGACAGGACAGAAGTGTCCCCTGCCGTGAGCATTGCTGAGCCTGCAGAGCACTCCCAGCTCCTGCTCGCTTTGGTGCTGCTCCTGCAGCAAAGCCCTGCCGGGTGGGCAGAAGGCAGCCACTGGCTGTAGAGACCCAAGCGGCCCCTGGCAGGATTCTTGGCCAAGTTCTGCGGTTCCTTTGTGCCAGTGTCTCTGCCCAGCCCTGGAGGGCTCCCAGGAAGGGAACAGCAGTTTATAAACTGGAGTTCCTTCTCTTTTGAACTCTTTCTCTTTGTGTTTCCCTGCCAGCTCCAGGACATCGGACGTACAAAGATCTTAATTCCCTAAATACGTCTCTGATTTGCTCTAGGATGATGCTGCCCTTCTGTTGGATGAAGCACACTCCAAGGCTGTGTCTGCCGGCAGCCCTGGGACTGCCACAAAATCCCTCCTGTGCCCTCATGGACAGAGCTGCAAGTCCCTGTGACACCCACCACCCTGTACAGGGCAGTGGGAGCAGGGGTGGGGGGACACAGGCTCCCTTTGGGGCTCAGGAGAAGCACCCTGATAGTTTGCAGATGTGATTTCATTTTTCAATTGTTTCTAATTTGTTTGGGGGTTTGTTTTTTTTTTCCAGTTCTAGAAAAGAGACAATTTCTTCAGGGAGTGTTAGCCACAAGCCTCATCTGGCATTGTTCTTTAGTCAATTGGTTTTGTCTCGTACTATTAGGAATATTGTGTTACATAATGATAAGCTGCGGTGACTTACAGGGACTATAAAGGGAGGCAGCGTGGGAGTGCAGAGCACCAGCCGCCCTCCCCACCCCGTCACCTGCCCTTGCTCTGACCTTCAGCAGGTCTGTCATCTCCCCAGGTCTCAGTTTCCCCTCCTGCAAAACAGGGCTGATCCACCCTCCAGCTATTATCTTAAAAGCTTTTCCATCCTTAAGTCAGAAAAAAAGAAGAGTTTTTTCCCTCTCTTCCATCCTGAGATGCAGGCATGAGGATTTTCCATACCTTTTCTACCACAGCTGAAATTCATCTGAATCTGAGCAGGTATGATATCATACCAAAGCATCTCTATCCCTGCAGAACTAAGCTGTGGATGAGAAGCTAAGACAGGGATGAGAAGGAGTCGCTCTGCCCACAGAGGCGTTTTCCAAAAGCACTGGACAAGTGAAAACAGGAAACCGTAATCAAACTAAATCTGCCTCTTTAACCTCATTATTAGGATTGGGATTACATGCTTCGGAGAAAGTTCAACCTCTGTTCAAAATCTGAGGAGAAGTGGATGAATGCTGTAAAGCACGGGGAGAGAGGGAATGTTCCTGCACTTGGTGAAAAGTCCAGCTGGAAGGAAAGACAGGGTGGCACGAAATGGGGTTCAGCCTGGTGCCTTCCTTCCAGACAGCCTGAGGCTGCTCTTCGGGTGAGCACTAAAAATCTCTGAGGAGCCTGGTAATTTGCTCTCTCTGCCTGAAGATTAAAGCAAATTTTCCTTCATTTCCATATTTAAAACTGTGTCCACATCCAGTTGGGAAAGATGACGGTGTCTCAGGTTACTTTGTACGCTGCACCCGAGCTCCTGCAGATCCGGCCTCTGCCACCTCTGCTCTCCCCACACAGCACCTGGCGCCATCAGAAAACCTGACGGCTTCTGCCCCAACAGGAACAACAAAATCCATCCTTGAGCGTGGATTGCCACAGCCAGGATGGGCAAGCGCTGTGTCCTGCTGCTGTCCATGAGATGGGGCAGGTTGCAGCACCTGCCCTGAAGGCAGAGTTTGTACACAGACCAGTCTGCAGCAGTGTCACCCCGCAGCGAGCTCTTCCTCAGGTGCAAAATCACTGACAGTGAAGCACATTGGGTGGGCAGACAGAGAGATTTTGCACCTGTGCAGTGTTCATGAGCTGAACTCAGGAGAAAAGCAGGAGCAAGGGAGAAGCCCAGAGGTGAAGAGTTATCTCGGGGCGTGTGCTGTTTCTTTTACAGAGTCCGCAGATCCTGAAGCACTTCAAGAATCGCTAAACAATTGTTAAATAGTACTTTATCTTCAGGCTGGATAACAGCACAAGCAGCCACTGGCTGCCTAGTGACAGGCAGCTCCATAAAACCACCAGCTCAGGAGAGAGGGAGCTGGGCTGCCTTGGCCTAATCCTGATGGTACCGCACACCTGGACTCATTCCAGCTGCTGACATTCCCAAACCTGTGTGCTTAAAGTGAAACTCCAACTTTCTGGCTGCTCAGGCCTGGTTTGCAAAGACACAGAGCACAAATGCGCCACGTCTTGGCTCCGGGCTCCTGGAATTGCAGCTTGGAATATCAGGGAACCGGGCCTGGAAATGTTGGACTTAAATCCATGGGCTGAGCAAGCATCCACTCCTCACCAGCAGGTTCTCCAGAGGATTTGCCGGCGTGTGGCCCAGGACTGTGGGGGCTGAGAGTGGGACCCTACGTGCCCCTCAGGGGAGCCGGTGGGGAGGGGGAGTGGGCAGGAGCTGGCAGCAGGACAGGGGCAGAGCAGGAGCGTGGCTTGCGCACGGGACAGTGTTGGCTCAGCGTGACCCAGGAAATTAAACGAGGAGAGAGGAGGGGGCTGGCTTTCTCCTTGGGTGTTTGTTTTTACACACTGAATTTCCTGCTTGGGGAATCTAAGTGCACCCCACAGCCCTCCCCAGACTGTCCCAAAGGTGGAGGTGGGCTGGGGAGCAGCGGGCTGCCCGTCTGACTCCGATGGAGGAAGAAGCGTTTACGGTAGAGGTGACCTTTCTAAATCCCTGCTTTGGACAGACATTTCCAATAAGTGCTGAAGAAAAGCCTGCCAGTTCCAGCTTTCTCAGCCTGCTCTCCATTTTCCTTCCATCCTCTCCAGGCCAAATTTAATCCGAGAAGGTTCCTTTGAGCTTTTGTGTGTTGCTGGGGGAGATGTGGGCGCACAAGGGATCGCGTTACAACTTTCATTTCCTGAAATGTTTGAGGGAACATCCAGGGTTTTATCCACACATCAGGCAAAGTTGAGGGCTCGGATTTCAGGTCTTGTCACTCAGCTGTCACCAAACAAATGAGCCTCTCAGAGCTGGAGACGGAGAGAGCTACCTGCTATTCATGACCCCGAAAGCAGGTGATCACTCATGGGAAAAGCAGGTAGAATTAATCATTCTGCTGTTCTCCATTTCCTCCCCCTTTTTGGCTGACCTGGACACAGTGTGAAATCTGTCCTGGGGGGTGAACGGAAGTGGGGGGGGAATTAACTCCTTCCTGCCGGTGGAAATACCAAGCAGAGCTAGGTGAGAAAGAGCCCCAGGCTGCCTCCCCAGGCTGGCTCTGCTGTGAAAAGCTTGCTGCGAGGTCAAGCCTAATCGCGGAGAGCTCAGCAACCTGTGCCTGGCTCAGCTCCAGGGTCTCCCTGCTCCTACCTGACGACTGGCCAAGAAGTTATTTCCAGGGGGATGCCCTCAGCACCCTCCATCCCTCCTTTCCACCATTCGCCTGTTGCCAACCTCATCCCTCTTCCTTTTGGGGAAATGGAGAGCGGGGGAGTGGGTAGGGGTCTGAAGCCGGGGCCTGAGACTATCCCCGCTCTGCAGGTGTGTGCTGGAAAGGGGGATTCGGGCAAGGTGGGCATCCCATGGCATCTTCTCCAAGCCTTTGACAGTCAACCCTTTCCCTGCCTGCACGCAGGAAGCGCCTCTGCGCTGTTTGCTTCGAAAATAACTCCTGGTTTGCGAGTCCTTGCTTGGCTTTCCCGCCGCGCGGGGCTGGAGCCCCGGGCAATATTTATCCTTCCTCTTCACCGAGCCCGTGATTTGGGAAAAAAGCGGAGCTGGAGCTTATCCATCCTCAAGGCGTAGAGCCCGCAGCTGCTGACCCTAGAAACCTCCTTCATTTCCCCGGGGATTCCCCTTTTCTGCCCGAGGGGACGGGAGCGGCTGCGCTGCATTGAGACGGAGCTCGGCGGAGCTGGGTGAGACCCCGGGAAGGGCGGTGAAGGTCCCCGGGAAGGGCGAAGAGGGCGAGCCTGGGCCGGGGGGCACGGACCGACCCGTCCCATCCCCTAAGGTCCCGGCGGGTCGCGCAGCGGAACCGGTCCCCTTCCGCAGCCGGACAGCCGAGGTCGCCGCACACCGACAGAAGGGGGTCCGTGCTCCCCCCACAAGGTCGGGTCTCGCCCCGGCTCCTTCCGCGGCCGCGGATGAGCGCAAGCAGCTGCGCCTCCCCCGCGAGGTTTGCGCGTCCATGCGCGGGATTTGCGCCCTCCGCCCTTGCTCCCACGGAGCCACGCGGTGTCCCGGCCGGCCGGGAGGTCCCTCCCTGCCCCGGCCATGCCCCTCCAAAAAGGTCGTGGGCGCAGGAAGCCCGGCGGGATCTGGGCCGGCTCCCCCGAGGGGGCGGCCGGGGCCCGTCCGGAGGGAGGAGGGAAACCATCCCAGTATCCCGGCCCCGGGCCCCGGCTCCCCCGCAGCCGGAGCCGAGGAGGGCGAGAGGTGGGCACGGATCCGCTGCCCCGTCCGGCCGCGGGTGGGGGTTCCGCGAGGGGCTCTGGAGCGGGGCCGGGGGCCGGGGCCCGCTGGGGATCGAGTGGGAAGGAAGCGCAGCGCTCCGGCCGGGCAAGACCCTCCTGCAGAGGGTGACATTTCTCCATGGCCCAAGACCCCGAGCACAAACACGGCAGCGACTTAAATAAACACGCACTTAATGATGCAAAACGCTAACAGGGAGGACCGGCACCAGCGAGGCCCCGACGGGGCGGGCGGCGGGGCCAGGCGCTCCCTCCCGGCCGGGCACCCGGCTCCCTCGGGGAGACTCCAGGCTAAACGGGTCCTCTGTCTCCGTCCTTGCTCCCTCACGAAGTCACCGCCTTCCCCGCAGCCCCGAACCTCCGCTGCAGCCCGTGGGGAGGGGGTGAGGGTGGGCAGGGGGGCACGGACTCTCCCCTGCAAAGAAAAGCGCAGCCTAGGTGTTCTGCCATCAGCGTTGTTTAATTTAGACTGTTTAGGTACAATAGAAAATAAACCCGAAAGCACATGCGATTTTTGGTAACAAATACTCGAGACAGGCAGCGTCATCCGCGGGCTCTCTGCAAGCCGGAGGAGGGAGGTGGCGCGGAGGCAGAGACGGGAGAAGGCAACGAAGGACTGGCGGGGCAGTTTAGGAGGAAATGGCCTTCGACTTTTATTATTACTATTATTATCCTAATTTTTAGCCGCATTGATGCATTTCACCACCGAAGAGGAGAAAGGTGGGGGACGCGGGTCCACGGGAGCCCACCCAGTATCTGCCTCGCACGGCCGCGGTCAGACACAGGCACTTTGTAAAACTCTAATACTGCAGCTTTTGATTTTTTTTTTTTTNTTTTTTTTAATTTAAACTACATCGAAATCTTTTTGGTAAGGCTAAATATGAAAAATGTAAACGTAACTTCCCCTCCCTTCTCCCACTCCGACACAGGGCTCAGTACAGCGGTTCTCTCCCTCTGTCCCCGTCCCCGCTCCTCGGGGACCGGGCCAGGCAGCAGCAGGGATGCGCCGGCCGACCCTGCCCCACCGCGCCCGCGGCGCTGGGATTTGTTTGGGTGGAATCGGATCCAGCTGGGGTTGGGTTTTTTTTTTTTTTTTTTT
>VZTD01005744.1:299057-418793 GCA_013397725.1 Rhagologus leucostigma
AAAAGAAAAAAAAAAAAGAAAAAAAGAAAAAAAAAAAAAGGGGATTTGGAGAGAACCGTGTGTTTTCGTCGCTCCTATCCCATCCTGCTCCGGGTACTCGCCGCGCTCCCGGAGCAGCTCCCGGGGTTCCCAAACTCCCCCCGCACGGTGGAGCACGGAGAAAAGCGAGGGACGGAGGGGAGGCACGTACCTTTCCTTCGCCTCCGCCGCTCGGTCCCGTTGCCTCCTGTTCTTGAACCAGTTGCTGACCTGGGTGGTGGTGAGACCGGTGGCTTCCGCCAGCTCCCGCTTCTCCCGGGGGGACGGGTAGGGGTTGTGGGCGTACCATTCCCGCAGCACGCCCCGGGATTTCTCCTTGAAGCAGTAGCTGGTTTCCTCGCCGTCCCAGATGGTGCGGGGCAAAGGGAATTTTCGGCGGACGCGGTATTTGCCGACGGCGCCCAAGGGTCTGCCCCGCAGCTTCTCGGCTTCCACGTAGTGCGCCTTCAGCCAGAGCTGCTGCAGCTTGGGGTGGTTGTGCGGGGAGAACTGGTGGCTCTCCAGGATCTTGTAGAGCTCGCGGAAGTTGCCGCGGTGGAAGGCCACCACCGCCTTGGCCTTGAGGACGCTCTCGTTCTTGTGCAGGTGGTCGCAGGCCGGCAGCGACCAGAGGAACCGGCCCAGTCTCTCCAGGTTCCCCCCCTGCTGCAGAACCTCGCAGACGCAGGCGACCTGCTCCTGCGTGAAGCCAAACGACGGCAGCATCGACATGGCCGAGCGCGGCGGCGGCCGCAGGAGGACGAGGAGAAGGAGGAGGACGAGGAGGAGGAGGAGGCGACGGGCACCCCGCGGGAGCGCGGCGGCGGAGGGGCGCGGGGTAGGCGCCCGCCGGGCCCGGTCCCGGTGCCGATCCCGATCCCGGTGCCTGTCCCGGTGCCGGCCCCGGAGCGGGGAGGCGCTGCGGCAGCCGGGGGCGGTGTGTCGGGCGAGCNGCCCGCGCCCCCGGGCGCATCTCGGGGGAAGCCGCTGCCGGCGGGCTCTTCTCTTTCTTTCTTCCATCTTTTTTCCGCCCCAAAGCTCCTGGCCCACGCCCGCTCGCCGTCCCCTGCCAAGGCAGCCCGTATTTAATTACCTTAGAGCTGGGGACGAATAAATAATGCTTTAGTGAAGAGCTGAATAAGGCGCGGGGCCCGTGCGCCCCTTCCTGCCCCTCGCTCTGCCCCGTTCGCCGCAGGGGGGGCCCGGCGGGTCGGGGCAGCCCCGCGCAGACCGCGGGCAGCAGCGCTGCACCCACCGGCGGCGCTTTAATTAGCCTTAATCCTCATTTGCACACCCCCGCTCAAAAGCAATTATTTAAAAAATTAGAAAACAATTAGGCTCCCTAGGCAAAGATAATCTATTGTCAGCAGAGAGGTGAGGACAATGCGGTGAGATAAGCGCAGGGCGCGGGAGGCCGGGGGTGTCTTTATGGCTGTATTTACCTTTGATTAGATAAGTCAAAGCCCGTATTTTAAGCACACTCCAGAAAGCTTTGGATTCAGGAATGAGTTCGTTCCGCGGGTGCTAAGAGCCATCGCGGGGCTCTTTAAAACCTGTCTGTCCTCACTAAGACAGTCGGATTTATCCGACCTACCAAGTCGGATTTATTTGAGTTTACTGCTCCAAGGGAAGACGAGCCCGCTCCCGGCCGAGGAGGAGCCGCAGGGCTCGGAGCCGGCGGCGCTCCCGCTGCCCGCTCCCTGCCCGCAGCCTCTGCCCGCGCTACGACGTGGGAAAGGCCGATATTTTCCTAAATCCGGATTGTTGTTTTTCCCGCGTACTTCGCGTCTCGGGGCTGTTTAAATTAAGCCCCTGCCACCCAGTCTGTACAGCGACTGTACTATGTCCGCTGGAGTCAGGGCGCTTCCATATCCCATGACCATGTGTCTGGTAATTTTCCCTTGCCATTTTATTTTAGTACTTATGATGTTGCAGATGAAGTCTTAAAGAGCTGCAATGTCCTCCCAGAAGGAATGTCTACTTGGAACAGATCCTTATTGACAAGGCAGCTGTGTGGGGACCGGAACGAAGCCTTAAACCCGGCTCTAAAATCAACTAATACCCTAAAGTCTGGAGCAAGTGCGCAGATTTATAAGGCATGGGCTCGCCCGCGGCCGCGTCCTGGAGGAGCAGCGCCCTGCCCAGCCTGGGGGTGGGTTCCCCCATCCCTCATTTCTATTGTTATTCATTTTAAATTTTATTTTCTTCTTTCTAATGAGGGGCTCAGCTCGGGAAGAGCACGGACCCGAGGGTTTGTAACTTCTGGATGAGAAGGAGAGAAACGCAACGCGGGACTGGGGAAGCCCCTGGGCATTGTAACGAGAGCGGGCTTCTCTTGCCCTCACATTTCTCCTTTTTTTTTGTTCTCTTTTTCTTTTTTTTTTTTCTGCTGTAAAAGGCCGACCAAAACAAACACCGCTCTTGTTGGGAATAAGCAAATTATCCCGATGCGGCCGGCGGAAGAGCTGACAGACACAGGCGAGGAGCTGAGCCGAGGCTTCCTCGCGGTTCTTGAGCGGGACTTTATTCTTCCGTCTCATCAAAATTCAAATAAGGAGGGGACAGACCCGCCGGGGTCTACCTGGGAGTTGCTGCAGGCAAGGACCGCTGAGCATCAGAGTTCGTTAAGGCTCCGGGGTTGGTTTTCCTAAAAATTGAGAACCTTTCATTTTAAACCACGGAAAGAGGCAAATGTACTTCCAGAACACCCCATCCCATTTAGCCCTCGAAAAATCACAAAAGCAACAACAAAAAGGAGAGTTTCGAGCCGCTCAAAAAATAAAAATATGAACAAGGCAGATGCAAATAAGCAAAAAGCTACCGAACAACACAACGGCGGGGAGCTGGGAGCTGCCGCCGGCCCCTCTCGGTCCTTCCTCTGCCGGCGGATCAGCATCACTCCGGCAGCATCACCCCGCTCCCCGCCCGGCCGGACCTCCCTGGGGCTGCCCCCCGCAGCCGGGGCCTGGCCCCTCTACGCCGCGGAGATGCGGCGGCCGAACGAGGGGGCCTCCGCTCCTCGCCCCCATTGCCCGGGCACCCATCGGCTCTGTTTGTGCGGGAAATTCATTTATTCCCTTATTTATTCGATGTATTTATACAACGCAGGGCGGGGATGAAGATGGAGCCTACGCAACGCGCTGCTGGTTTTTCCTCAATTTCTCCAGGAAATCAAAACAAAGCAGAAAAAAAGTAAACCAAATACATCCCCAGTCTCCTCCCGAGCTTAGAAATAAAGCTCTTCCAGAAGCAAAAGTAAATTTTTTTTTCTTTAAGTACGAGGTCTGGAGGAAACAAATAGTGCAACAAAATAAAACCAGCGGCGGTTTTTTGGGAGCCGCTTCTCGTCGGGATGAGAACCGGGGCTGGAGGCTGGGAGCCGGCGGGGCAGAAACACAACGCTGCCGCTCGCCGAACCTTTCGAAGGAGAAATCCAAAACCGACCCATTAAGTCAATGAGGTTTGTGTTGTAGAGGCTCCTTTCCCATCCACTTGCTGTTCTGAAAAATAGATCGCATTTCGTTATCTCCAGCGAGGATCTGCAACGTGATACCGGATCCGCGCCGCCTTCCCTGCCGAATGCGAGGCGCAGGGAGACAGCCAGCTCCCCGGCTTATTCCCCAACAATAAAGGATTTGTATTTTCTTTCCCCCCCCTCTCCCCCTCTCCTTTATTATTCTATTTTTTAATGAGGAAGAACAAACCCCTCTCCATATGCACCGCTCTTGTCTTGCAGGAGCCTCTGGCCCGGCTCGCCTGCAAACCGGTGCGACCTTTAATTACTTGTTAGTAAATTGCCCTCCCGACACCTGTAAAAACAAAGCCGGTGTCCGCGGGCCGGGGGCCGTGTCCCTGCCCGGGCCCCGCGCCCCAGGGGTGCCCGGCGAGGGGGTCCCCCCGCACCCAGCGGGGTCAGGCCGGGCCGGGGCTGCCGGAGGAGGGCCGGGCCGGGATGGTGGGGCAGGATAAGGATGAGGATGAGGATAAGGCCTTCCCGATGTGGCCGATCCCCAGGGCACAAAGGGCTCTTTCTTCGCGCACTTACCGGGACATTTTTCAAAGGATTAGAGGTGATCACGCGTTGTTTTTTTTCTCTCCGAGGGCCGATACGTCCTTCTGTCCCTGTCTCCCCCCTCCACCCTTATTTCCTCCTGCTTTTGCCATGGGACCCCCAGATGCCGTCCCCCCCCTTCCCTCTTCGCTAATGTACCTCCTGGATGCTGATTCTTTTAAGCTACGAAGAATTTCCTTTTGGGAGGTGAAACCCTCCAGCTCCTCCTGTTCAGAGGAAAGTGCTAGTGATGGTAATACGGGGTGACACTAAATAAACAGTTAAAGCAGGGCTGGAAAGATGGAGTTAATTATCCAGTGAGCTACATTTAAACCGAGACCAGGAGGGGCTGATTTGTTTTGGCGCAGGGAACTGAGGAGACGAGCCACCGAGGTCTCCTTGCTCCTCTTCGGTGGCTCTTTAACTCGTCCTTGCTGTCGCCAGTCCAGGGACCGGCGTCCTGTGGCCCGGGTGGGGGAGCCCCCGGCTGGGACCCCCGAACTGCGGCCCTCCCGGCCCCGGAGCCGCAGCGCTGGGAGTCTCTGTGCCAGCTGTGCATGGGAGCGGGCGATTTCAGGGGGTCCAGAGGTGATTTTTTTCCGTGTTTGTTTGCTTTTGTTTCCCAGAAGTTAGATAAATTCTCGTCCATGCGGCTCTCCGGTGCCCGTGCTCTCAGGTAAGTCTGCATCCGAGCAGCAGCCCCGCGATATGCTTTTGTTTTTTAAATTTTCCCTCCTGCATCTTCCCTCTTTTCCTCCTTTTTTTCCTCCTTCTTTTTTTTTTTTCTTTTTTTTTTTTTTTTTCCTTTGAGAAGTCTGATATTAATAATCCCCGTATGCCCCGCTTTCCGGGTCATTACGGTACTGCTGGTCTCTAATCAATCCTAATGCGATGGCAATTGGAGTCTCTGATGAATGCATCTCAGGTTTCTTGTAATGGCTCTACCACATTTTCCTGGACCTCCTTCTTTAACCTGAGATGCCAGGGGGACGTCTCCGTTCTCAGCTGCTGATTACTTCAAGATGTTTGGGCTGGTGTGGGGAGAGAGGGAGCGAGCGAGGCAGCCTGCCCCTGAATAATCTGGAACCGAATTGGATGAGCCATTTCCTAAATCAAAGGACAACGGCGGGATTTTAACTCCTTTTCTGCACGGAAGCCTGCCGGCTCGCCTTCCAGCCGGCACTGGCTGTGCTGCCTGTCCCCCGCGTGTTCGTGTCCGTGTCCTTGGCACGGCCCTCGGGTAGCCGGCGTGCTCAGCTCCCCCCACCAGCTGCAGTCCCCCCAGGCAAAGGGGGAGACCCCCACCCCCTCCATCCCCAGCTGCTCGCACCGCCCCAAAGCCCCTCAGTGATGCCGGGCGGGTCTGCAGCCCCACCACGGGGGATGGGATCCCCACGCCGAGGGGAGAAGAGGTGATGAGATGCCCCCGCGGCTGCGCAGGGACGCGCGCAGCGGCCGCGCGGTATTAGAGCAGCGATTCGGGTTTTCGCGACATTGTTTTTCTCCCTTTTCTCAGTATAATGGCATTTGCCGTAACACGAGGCAATGTTAACTGCAACTTCTGCCTCTTTCTTAATCTAATTTTTTTTTTTTTAAATAAGATCCTGCAGCAGGAATTAGACTGCGGCCAAACTAGGCGAGGAGCTGCCGCGGGTTCGAGCGCTGCTTCCCGGCGCCCGGCAGGATGTTCCCTCGGGATGCGGCTCCTCCGTGGGAGAAAAACACGCCCCAGCTGCCCGGCAGCGGGATATATCCCAGCGCAACCCAACACGCGTGGGTAGCTTCGTCCGTGCCCCTGTGAGATGAGGGAGTGCTGAGGGTGAGGGGTGAAATAATATTTGAAACGAATAATTGAATCTCTCAGCGCCGGATGCGATGTGAAAATGAATCCCGGGCAGAAGAGCAGCGAGGGGTGAATCCAGCCCCTTCCCCGCGGGGTCCGGCCCTGCTTGGGGAGGCAGCAGCACGGTCGCGGGTGGGGTATTTGTGCTGAGGGCGTGGGTGGGTCCCCGCCGCACCTCAGCGGTGCCACATCTGCCAGGAGTGAGTCACTGGAGAACCGAAACAAACCGCGGGCGCCTTCCCCGCGCCGTGCGCTCGGGGAGGCGGCTCCAGCCCGGCCGGTGCCCCCGGGGTGCCGCGGCTGATCTGGGGGTGCGGGGCACCGCAGCCCCCGCCCGCACCCACTCCGTGCCCGCGCTGTGACACCCACCCGTGTGTCACCCCGCACAAGCCGCGTGTGCGCTCCCACCGACGCGCACACATCCCCCACCTGTGCCCCTCCGCGTGCCCACACCCCAAAATCCACTCGTGGGCACTCCCTACCCGTGTGTAGGACACTCCCCGCTCCCGAGTGCACACCCCCGTACAGCTCCCCATGTGCCACAGGCACAGTGGGTCCTGGCACACACC
This sequence comes from Rhagologus leucostigma, assembly GCA_013397725.1. Taxonomy (NCBI): domain Eukaryota; kingdom Metazoa; phylum Chordata; class Aves; order Passeriformes; genus Rhagologus; species Rhagologus leucostigma. The sequence goes on from VZTD01005744.1 coordinate 305,539, forward strand.
CACTCACTTGTGGGCGGACCCCCGTGTGTGCTCACACCGAGGCATGTGAACGCTCCCGCGGCCCCGTGTGCACCTACTCACCCACGTGTCCGCCCCCTACCCACGTGTGCACCCCCGCTCGCATCTGTGACATCCACCCACACTCACACGGACGGTCCCCACACGTGTCTGGGGCAGGGAGTTCAGGAGTGGCATGCGGGCAGGTCCCATCTGTCCCTGCCTTAGGTGATGGCTGGGACAGGGGGGCGCTGGACACCGGGAAAACTGCAAAAAAACCCCAACCCCCCTTATTTAAATAAGGAACAACCGAAAAAAAGACAGCGAGGGTGATGGTTGATTTTTTTCTGCAATATGTCATTGTAATGATGTACATGCAAAATGCTTGGAAAAAAGTATAAATTACATTTTGGGTCCTCCCCGGGTCGAGGCAGGCATTTTGGGGGTTCTCCTCCCTCTGTGCCATCCCCCGGCACAAATCCTTCTCCCCACCTGGTCAATGCATGATCCACGCCGGGAGCAAGGTGCTGCCTGGGGGCTGCGAGGGCGGCAGCTGCACTGGGGACAGGATTTACATCCCAAGCTCTCTTTGCCTGTGTGCTTTGCATTTAGGTACTGAACAAATATTTCCATCGATGAGAGACTGTGCCAGTTTCGGCTGGGCCGGGGAAGAGGCACCATCACCCTTTTGGACGGGTGTGTGTCTCTGTGGCGGGTCAGTGGGCACCCACGTGGGAATATGGGGTTGTGGGGCAGCGGGGTCCTGCCTTCAGCGATCCAGTGTTGGGGGGCCCATCCCACACCCGCCGTCCCGGTGGGTTTCCAAGCTGGCTGCAAGGAGGGGACCTTTCACCTCTCATTAGTGATGCCATCAGTGGCTTGGCAGAGCAGAGCTGAGGTCATGTTACATATGGCACACAGTCTGTTCAGCGCCGGCAACGCCAGCTTTGAAATTTTAGAGAGGGGAAAGGTCACCTCGCGTAAGCCGAGGTCTGGGGGTCCTCTGCTCTGTCTGCGCCCTGGGTGGGTCTCCATATGCCTCTGTCGTCGCCAGCCTTGCTCTGTCTGGCCCTGGGAGATGTTCAGCCTGTCTTCTCTTCCACCTCCTGAATTTGCAGGGCATACTTTCACACTGCCTTTCCTTTTCCCGTACAGAAAGTGTCTCGCAGCGCTGTTTTTTTTCTCCTTTCTCTTCTCAGCATAAACCTGTCTCTAACAACTGATTATTTTTTCAAACAACATATAATGCAACTTTCCAGGAGAAAATGAGTTGTCTCTGTTTATCAGCAGATCTGCCCAGACGGATAAGTTTACCCTTCTCAGACCTGGGTGTATAATTTCATAGACCTTCAAAAGTGTCGTGCTTCCATGGTGATTAAAACTCGCTCCTGAATCTTGCTGGGGCATTTCAGGTTTCATGCCACTGGATCTTAGAAAAGCACATCTGTACGGCCGTATTTCTTTCATCTGAAGAGCTGAAAAAAAAAAAATCAAACCCAATATATTCTGTGTTTGGAAAAATATGACATATTGCAAAAAATTAATTCCTAGTGTAATTCACTATGTTGAATTTCAGCAGGATCCTGTTGGAGCTTCATCTGGAATGATTCCGGAGGTGGTGACAGCAGGGAAGAAGTTACCAGTTTCCTACGTATCACGACTGACAGGTAAGTTCATGCCCCTTCTCAGCCCTGCTGCAGAATCTTATTTTGCACTTTAGTTTTTTAAATACGTGGGGCCTGATCCTTAAGCTCTTCAAGTAACTTGGCTGGGAGTCTCTGGCATGCAGCCGTTGTAGGAAGATCTTCAAAAGGACATTTGCTTCTTCACAGGTCATAACTAAAAAGGCTCTAAATGAAATAGATGCTTATCTTGAGAATCCGGGAGAAGCTGGAGCTGAACCAACACGCAGTGGATTCGGGATACACCTTTCTGTCTCCTCCAGTGAGGCATCCAAACAGCCAAATTGAAGAGAGCTCGGTCTGATTTCCTACAAATAGGGCTACTTGCATGGATTTTAATTTTTAAGTAGGAATACTCTGCCTGTCAAAGAGGGAATTTGGGAGCAGAGGTACGAGAAAGCTTATTTTCAGAAACGGAGATGCTGCAATCTGTTTATGGTTTTTGTCATAAACGATGTTTTCCTAGCATGGGGCTAAACTGTGCCCTTGGTTATTGAATGCAAATCTTCTGATTTAAATGGACTTCATTGCAAGGGGGAACAGGATTTAGCCATCATTTTCCTCTGCTGTCTAATCACTGTAGTCTGAAGAAAAGCAACATATGTGTAATGGTAGCTGAGATGCAGGAGGGGTGGAAGCTTTCTACCAATGAGAACCACATTAAATAATTAATTCCCAATTGCCTTTCTACATTAGTGCTTTCAGCTATAAAAGCTGGTCGGCTTTGTAAGGCCCCAGGCAATGAAACATTTGGTGCATTGTCAGTCCAAAAGTGGAGGTAATAGATATCCAGCGTGGCTGGGAAAGTGCTACTCTCCATCCTGCCATTTACATATTCCAGCTGTACAGCCTCATTCCTCATCCCCTCTTTTGCCTTACTCAAGTTTGACAGGGCAGCATCTCTTCCGAGGTGGCTGCTGAAGAAGCCCAAAGTGTATTTATTTTATCAAAAAAGAGAGGAACTTAATATTTGAGTCTAAAAATGGAATGTACGAAATTGGTCTCTCTTATCAGCAGACAAATCTGACGGGTTAATAAGGAAAAGACTGAACTTCCCCCTCCTGTCCCATTTGCCCCCCTTGCCCCATCTGCTGGTCCTCCAAGCCCAGCCTGTCACCTCAGGTCATGATGGGATCTTTTTGGGCTCGTACGTCATTCGCAAGAAAGGTCTTGCCATGAGAAATGACTTCACAAAGCCTTTTGATGTGCGAGTCATCAGAGGCTGCTCCGCTTACCTTCTGAGATAAAGAGACCTGTGNTGTGTGTGAAGCCGAAGAAGAAAAGGAAGTGTTGGAATAAATTGCCTGGGGAGGTGGGAGATTCTCTGTTTAGAAACAGGTCTAGACAAACATCTGTCAGAAAATACCGACGTCTATTTGATCTTGTCTTGGAGCTGGGGGAAAGACTGAATGGTGCTGTCAAGTCCTTTTCAGCCCTGAGAGAACACAGTTACACACATATATTTATACATGCTCAGGTGTGTGTATATATAAATGTATCTATTTCCACACTTTCGTGGACAAGCTCTTGGCCTCTGCGATAATTTGTGTCCATGAATCTTGTAGGTTAATTACACCCAGGTTTGCTCTCTCTTGGCTTCATCAAATTTGAATTTCAGTTCTATTTAATGTCCTTTGTGCCCTGAGTGGATCAGAGCAGTGTCTAATCTACTGACTGTGTTTTTCTCCCCTCCCATTTTTTCTCGTGTTCAAGTGAAGTTCCTTCAATTCTGGGAGATTTCCAGCAATTCCACTTATTCCCAAAGCACATCTGTGAAAGCACGTGTGGTTGCACTTCTTGAGGTAAGGTTGTGGTAGTAGAAACTTAACTTTATTGTGAGTTGTAATAGATGGCTGCTTGGAGAAGTTGTTGGGCTGAGCATGAGGATGGCATGAAAAAACTGGGGTTTTTTACGAATATTTTTGTACGCAATCACTTTCCAAAGCATTCCTCTTCTTTAAAGACAATGTGGTCATGGCTGTTGCTGGCCATGAAATTACTCCTGTAATTTCTTCCCAAGCATGCAGACCTCAGTGGGACTTCTGAGCTGCAGGATGCAGCTTTGAGGAGTGTGTTGGCAGCTCATTTGTGCTTGTGCATGGAGGGCAGGGGGACACCAAGGGCTGGGACTTGTGATCCTTTACACAGCAGCCAATATTAATTACAAATACTTCCATTAAAATTAATTTGAAAGGGAGTTTTATCACCATGAGGCTTCCCTAAAGATGGGGTCTGGTGCAACTCAGCTTTGGAGATAGAGGAGAGTGATAGAAAACTTACATTCCAGGTAGGTGAACAAGAGTTTTGCAGGGCTGATGTGGAGGAAGCGGTACAGCAATTCTTCTGTCGCTGCCCCCAGAGCACAATTACACCAGGCAATGCCAGTATTCCCTTGACATCCTGGGGTGTGGAAGCAGGAGATGCTGAAGTAAGTTGCAGAAATCAAACACTACGATTTTGTAGCAGAAATTGAACTCTGAATTTCTGAAGCCAAAAGCTGGGATGAGCTAGGCCGCAAAGGCTGATTTGGATTTTAGCCTTCATGAGATTTCAGAGGTGACTTCTCTTGCTTATCCACCTCATCCTTCCAAAAGATCTTTGTCCCCCCATAGCAAAACCCTTTCTAGCCATATTTGTAACCTGATGTCCTGGCTGAAGTCACCTGCTCCTGCAGAGTGCACTGGTGCAGCAGGTTGAACTCTGCAATGGCCATGGAGGGGACACATCACTACTGCCAAGACCTCAGAGAGGCAGAAACCTCCATCCTGGAGACAGGCAGGGGCAGAGAGCCCTGACAGTGCCTGAGAATGAGCAACCAGAGCTCGTGAGTCTGTCCTTGGGCAGGATTTGAAGAGCAGCTGTGAGTTAAGGTCACGTTTTGGATGTACCTTTCTGACAGAGCTGAGCTCTCCTGCATGTTCATTCAAGGACTGTGAGCAGCAAGGAAGAGAAGGTGAATTATGAACTCCTTGGGTGCAGAAAACCAGAGGGGCTCTGGCAGGGTGTGTTGTGTCCCAGCTGATGACGGGTGTGACACAGGTTTTGACAGCAGGACGAGGAACCCTTTGCAGGCCAACCTCTGGTAGAGCTTGGTCAGCCTGTGAAGCAAAGGCAGGGTGAGAGAGGGACTGTGACTGTCCCCTATAGCCACACCCAAGAGGAAAGGGCCGTTTCAGGGGGGCAAATGAGCACAGGCTGGCTGTGAGCACACGAGCTGGACCTTGGGACAAGGTCTCCAGCCACGGGCACGTGATGCTCTGCAGCAAGGGTGGTAGAAATCACACTCATTTTACAGAGGAGCTCAGTGAGTGTACAAAGGGCTGAGATGGGCTGTTCCCCTGCTCTTATCTCACCCTTTAGTATTTTAAACACCACTTTTTCTAAGGTCTGCCTGCACAGGGTGGGGCAGGCAGGACACCGAAGGCAAAGTTCCTGTCCAGCGGGTGCCTGTTTGCCCTTCCCAAGCAGCACATTTGCATGCACCAGAGGCATCAGCCATGTCAGATGGTCTTTTGGGGGTAATGCAGAGGAGAAAGGGGGCTATCTTCCCCCCATTTTGTTTTGTACATTCCTTTTGCTGGTGAACCATTACCACCGTAGCTGGGGCGGTTTGTCTGATGCCTCTCGGGTTTGTTCTGCAGCCAGCGCTTCTGATTCTGTCTGGCCACATATTGTGTTTGGCTGGTTGTCTCTCTCACTCTAAAAATTCCTCTATTTTTTTTGGTTTAATTTTTTTTTCTCTGTGGCACTTTAATATCTCATGGCTGGCACCTTTCCTGAGAGATTAAAGGTCTGTAAACAAACAGCTGTTTTACAGGCAAGCTTTAACACAGGTAACAAGTAAGAACCCCTTGTAAAAGAGAATTTGGGGAAAATTTCTTGAGTGTCTGTAATGCTTTTAAAATATTTCTTCCACAAAACTAAGGTATTACAAACAATTCCTGAGCTAACACTCAAGTAAATCACTAGGAATTATTCAGGTAATTAAAACTTGAAAAACATTTGAAGGGAAACTAGAAGAGAGTGAAGCTGTATTGACCTTGAAAAGTTTCTACAGCGATGAGAGAAAATCCATCTGCTTTTGGATGAGGAGCGGAGGCAGTTCAGCTGTAGGGAATGAAAGAAAAGAGCCACAAATCTTTTATGCTGATAATTTGTTTCACACTCTGGTAGAAAAAACATTGGAAATGTATCCAGGGTTGTGCTGGAACTGCCTTGGCACTGTAGGTCTGGCCTTTTTACTGAGGTTAGTGAAAGCACTTCAGGATCGTGCTTGGCCCTGGGAACTGGAGAGAGCTGCATGGTGGGGATCGTGCAGCCAACAGACTCATGCAAGGAGCAGGGATCCCCTGGCAAGGAGACCAGGAGTGGGTTTGTCCTACTGTGAACTTGTGTAAATGCAGTTTTAACTCAAACCCCTTCCTTTTGATGATCTAGAGTAGATATTTTTCCTTTCATCACCCGAGAGTTTCCATGTTCTGTTCTCCATTAAAACTTTCCATCTGGTAAGTCTAGGGAGCTTCTTGCCTGGCAGGGCAACTTCTTATCCTGCATCCACCCTCTCCTGCCTGGCACACAGCGTGGAATGCATTAGCCGGTGCTGGAAGGGCACAGGTCAGGAGTGACAGCAGCTCACAGCCCTTCCCAAGGGCTGGTTTTAGCAAATTCCAGCTGGCCCAAGGGTGAGGACTCCTCAGCCCAAGGGAGCAGTGCGGCCCTGGCTCTGCATGGAGCTGGTGTGCTGCAGGGCAGGCTGAGGCTGTGGAAGGTGCTCGGTTACAAGGACTTCAGGATGGTGGTGAAATGAAGCACAAGGGACAGCAGCGTGGAGGTGTATTAGCTAATTAATGCACAGCTTGATTAGGAAGCTGGAGCCAGGCATCCAAGCCCTGCTCTTCTCCTCTCCTGGTTCTGACCCTTCTCACTCTGACTGCGACATAGGGAGCTACTGGAGTCCACTATAGGAAAAGGAAATACTGTTTTTTCAAAGAGAGAATGGTTTATTTTATAGCAGAGCAGAGCGTGCTTCCTCTTTGAGAGTCCACACTGAGCTCGGGGGATTGTAGCCCACCCACGAGGCTGCTCCTTCTGGCAGTCACCAGCCCAGGTGCCAGGTGTGCCACCCTAAATCTACGGGTGACAAGCAGATGTGTGTGGGGCTGCTGTGAACACACCCAGTGGCTTCAGAGACGGGCCACCACCTCCCCCCCTCAAGCAGGTCCTTTGCTGGTGTTTGGGCTCAGTTTTGGGCCAGGTGCCCGGGGCAGGACGGAGTCACTGGGGTGCCGGTGGAGCTGTGAGGGGCAGGACGCAGCGGGAGCAGGCGCAGAAGCCAGAGGTGCTGGGGGAGAGCAGGGTACAAGCTCTGCCCTTCCCCACTGGAGCTGTGTGATCTTTCGTATAATCTCTTTAGCTTCGATGGCACCATGGTGATTTACAGCACTAATGCTTTGATCCAGAACATGATGGACCACGGGACACAAATTAAAATATGAGAGATGACTGCAAAGCACAAGTTTCCATTTGTGGCCAGCTATTTTGTGAAGACGTGACCACAACCAGGTGTGAAGATCTTGCAGGAGATGAGGGGAAACCAAGCCAGTCCAAATGGATTTGTTAGAATGTGAATGGGAGCACAGCAGCGTAAGTGCTATTAATAGGATTTACACAGATTAGTAAACTAATCTGTGCATTTCAGATTGGATTTCATATTATGGAAAAAAAAATTAAGCCACATACCACACAGACTTTCCAGGCAGTGATTTGCAAGGGTGATCTATCTGCTGGTAGAAGTGGCTGCTCAGAAAAGTTGTGTCAGCCCTGTTGGGTGGGTCAGTGACACTCACTGGGAGCCCAAGAGTGGGGACAGTGTTGTAGGATGCAGAGCTGTGCTGGCAGATTTGGGAGACAGACAATGAAAGGAGCAGTTTGTTTAAGGACTGCCTCTTAAAAAACACATTGCCAGGAGGTAAAGCAGCGTCCAGCCTTGGCTGCATCGCCACTGGCGAAGAGTTGTTCTCCTGACTCAAGTAAAATCTGAAGCTGTGGCTACCTCATCCCCAGAAGTGCTCAAGGCCAGGTTGGATGGGGCTTGGAGCAACCTGGCCTGGTGGAAGGTGTCCCTGCCTGTGGGACAAGATGAGGTTTAAGGTCTCTTCCAACCTAAACCATTCCATGTGTCTCTGAAAAATAACTTTTCCTTCTCTGTACGTGGACTGAAGAGGAGCAGAATTGTCCAAGTGTTACTGAAGTGGGGAGGTAAAGGCCTCCTCAAAGGGAAGGGCAGAGTTCCATTGCCATGCCCTGCTCACTGTCCTGGTGCCAGTGTGCAGGAGGTGGGAAGGAATAGGGAGGTGGGAGGCATTGGCATAGCTTAGGGAGAGATCGAGCACCCAGGATAATTCTGAGCAGTCATCTGTGTACGGGGAAAGTTTCATAGCATCCAACAATCCGTTATATGTATTATGCATATACAACATAAAATACGTAATATAATATATGTTACATAGGAAAACATGATATATATGTAAATATATATTCTACATTTAAATATATATTTTATATAAATAAATAAATATGTTTGATCATTAGGGTCTGGCCTCAGTATTTTGATTGTGCTGTTCAAGATGAGTGAATTTCAGCCTGGCTGTACCTCTTGCCACAAGGAAGGGAAATGCTGTTACTGTTGTTGTACTGATGGGGAGAGGGAAATCCAGATATTTAGGGACTGGAGATTTGGTTCCCAGTGGTTAACATCAGCTAATCTTGGGATGGTTACAGTTCAAACTGCCTCTGAAAAGGGCTTGAAAAATAAAGTATAACCCATCTTTCTCTTCGTGCTTCCTGTTATTTTGCAAAAATACAAGTATTTGGAACATTTTAACACCCATTATAGTCAGGACTGAAGGAAGACCACCATTAACCTTTCAAATTTCTGTTTTAGGCCACAGCTTTAAGAGGTAGAACGAACTGAGCAGCCCAGTGATTTTTCTTCTTGCAACACCTTGTTAGGTTACAACAAACAAAAATCCTAAAATTGATTTAGTTTGTCTGGGAGAACAAACACTCTGGATTTTTCCTGGGCCGGGGCTGAGGGTGGCAGCTGATACAAGGCACATCAGAAAGGTTTCCCCCCCTTTTCTGCCTCCTTTCCCAGAGCCCCTGAAGGTTCCTCTGGTCCTTGCTACGGGTGATAACTCAGCTGAAAACCATTTGTTAACAACTGGGAGCCATTTGCTTGTGATAACTATGGATACACCAAAACGCAATTTGTATGCAGACATGCATTGAGGTGTGGTGTGGAGCTGGGGTCTTGAGGAACCTGGCATGGAATGGTCTGTGCTGTCAGTCTGGAGAGATGCCAGGAGTGGGAGGCTCTGGAAATCCTGCCTGTGTTACACAGGGATGTGGAATGAATTTGCTTGAATTCCTTAAAAACAGAACCGCTTTTACAAGTGCTGATTCTAAGAAATGAATTTGTAAGCTATTTTTTCGGGGGTTGTTTTTAGGTCATTGAAATGTTTCTTCTACTTGAGTTATACTGATTTTTTTTTTTAAATCAGCTATTAGCTTTACTGATTATACTGCAAGAGTCTAGAAAATGAATTTAGAAGCCTAATTTTAAGTTTATGGAAATTTGGGTCCAGAGGCAGCTTTGACAAATGTTCTCTTGGATTTGTAGGCCATTTATTAATTTTATTTCTAAAACAGCCCCTTTTTTATACCCTTGCTTATTTTCCTGAAGTGTCTTGTTGAAAACAGTGCAATCAGATCTAAAGGCTTGGAAAGCATGAGGCAGCACCAGATTTGAGATAAAATGCTGATTGATAGATAGATAGATGTGATATACCCAAATTTATATGTATTCTCGCTTGGAGACCTTCAGTATCTCCAAATTTTTTTCTATGTTTTAAAACTGGGAACTTAAGAATGAAGTTGAGCAGGAAGCTGTGGCCGTAACCCTCTTGCCTACTTCCCCTCTCTCACCATCTACTAAATATTGCAAAGCCCATAAATTGTGAAAGTTGACAAATCAGAGCGTTGCTTAAGTATAAGACTGAGACTTGGGGCCAGGAGATTTCAATCCTGCATTACCTGGAATATGTCATTACTGACAGACTTGTTGGGATTCGATTTCTACCGGCCATAAAGTGGGATTCTCAAATTATGTCATGCCAGCCTCGTTGCCTTTGATGACATGATACGCTGCTTGGAAAGGGAAGAGCCATCAGATGTGACACAGCTTGGCACCCGCCAGCCTTTGGTGCTGTTCCACGCCCCGACGAACTGGGGAAATGCGATCTGGGCAAAGTCTGCCTAGGATGGGTGGGAAATTGTTCTGAAACAGTGATTGTCTTGTGGTTCCAGGTGAAAATACCACGATCTCTTGGTCAAGTGTTTCTGCTCAGCACGGCGTTAGGCAGTGTTTGCGGGGACATCTTGGATGCTGGAAGAGGGTGTGCTTATTAAATACAGATAAACCAATGATTCTGCCCAAATTTCACAGGGTGGAGACCTGCATCGTGAAACACAGGATCCTATGGTGCCTGTAATGGGAGTAGAGTTTGCAGGGCAGGAGGCACTTCTTCCACTGGACTTGGCTCTGGTAAAACCTAAGCAGGAGTGTTATCTAGTTTTGGGCTTAGGTATAGCTTTCCTACTGCCTTCCAGTATTATGAGTATGTTAAAAACAGCTGCTTATTTCACATTAATTTATTATGGCTTCTAAAAAGACCCTAACAATTGAGAACAGTTAAGAACAGAAATAGACTCTACCCTGTGCTTTATTCTGAGGGGCTGGTCCTCCAGGCCACCAGCAAATGACTATTCCTTGTTTGTCATGAGCATCATTCACCTGAAACAAGTCTTGCTTTTGTAACCCAAACCGATGCAAAATGCAACTCTCGGTGAAGAAATCTGGAGGAAACAGGAGTGCTTCTCACCATGTACAGGTGAGCAATGCTTGTTGCCATTACTGGGTAACAAACACAAGCCATGAGCAAGTGGTCAAGTGGTTTCATTCGCTGGGACTGACTTTTCCAAAGGAATGAGATGAAGCTGTCCTGGCCTGAGGCTCAGGTTAACTCTGCCTTTGGTTTGCGCAAGGGGAAAAACCCACAATAGCTACAAGAAACTGAGGCCAGAAGGGGTTCACTGAGACCTGCTGAGTGTAGCAGGAGGTGCCAAATGTCCTCCTGCCACCTCTGTACTGGGCCAGTGAATTGTCCTGGAGCCACGGGGGGCTGGCTGGTGCTGTGTGATGTCTGCCCTGGGACCAGGCATCCTGCAGCGCTGCTGGTCAGTGCAAGGCAGCCGTGCCTGGAATGTGCAGCATGCCCTGTGCTCCTGGGAGCGCTTCCAGGCCCTCCCTGATAAAGCCAGACCTCGAAATAGGCTGCTATCAACAGCCTGCTGTCAGGTACCGCTGTTTTTGGAAGTCCTGGGTCCCACCTCATATCAAGAGGTCTGCAGGGCTGAGGAGAAGATGGCAAGTGAGAGCAGCCCCTAAATTCCCCCCTTGGAATTTATCTGGAGGGTTCTGGGGAGGTCACAAGTGAAAAAAAACCATGGGGAAGATGCCATAGGGGCTCAGCTGAAGCCCCTCACTGCTCACTGACCTGGAGGATGGGACTGCTGTGGTCTTGCACCCAGTCCTTGTCCTCGTGGGCAGATGTGTAAAAGTGAGTCTCACTTTTCTGGCCTAGGGTCCATTGCCTTCTTGGCAAATCTGGGGGTCACCAAACCCTGAGGGTGATGTAAGAAGTAAAAACACCTCCATGTTTTGAAGCTCAGGGGAGAACACCACTACATTAATAGGGAAGAGAAGGAGAGTGGCTATAGCAGCCTTCAGAAGCTGATGTGACTCCCTACATAGGGGTGTGATGTGCCTAAATCCCTCCACATGCAGATGGTATCACGTCCCCAGGGTTTGCAGCTCTCTCTCTTACAGAAACTGCTCGAGTCTGCCTCTCCTCCAAGGACAGCACTAACAGGGCAGTCAGCTCCTGCTGCCTCTGCTGCTTTTCTGCCACAGGCTCTGAGGAAATCTAAACCTGTCTGTGGTGGAGTTTTGGGACTGGGCTCTAACATATGTTGTCTGCAAGACGGAGAAGAGGCTGCACCTCTTGCATAACTTCATAGTGAACCTCAAAATAAAGATTTTTGGTTTTAGTCTTAAGCTGGTCACTGCTCATATCCACCTGCATGCATAGAACACAACAGATAATGTTTTTCAATACAGAAAATGTCTATATTTGTATGTGCATTGTAAATCTGCTCGGAATGGTATTGAGGGTTGCCCTTCAGAACTGCCTTCTGATCCCCTGGCCTGCCTTGGTTTGATTAAGCAGCAGTAAACAGCAAAATCCCCAGCATCTCCCTAGGACGTGAGTAACATCTAAATTGTCATTTGTTCTCAAGGTGTTCTTTAAAGAAACCACTGACTTAGGACATGCAAGAGCACGCACAGCTCAGGCTCTGGACTAACCCTTCCTCATTCCCCTGAGCGTTTCTCCCCCTCGGCACCTTGGACTTGGTGAGAGATGAGTCAAACCTTTCTCAGATTGCCTTGATCTGGAAGTGGGTGGCTTTGGAGTCCTTCAGGGCCTGCATGTGCATCACCCTGATGTGGTGATCTGGGCAGGAGCAGTTTTTTGGAGCCTGAGTTCTTCGAGGCTCAGGGATGCTGCTCCAAGGCCAGTCTAGTTATCAGCAGGGCTATTGGTCGGCATGAGAAGGTGGCTGTAAACACAGCAAATAAATGAAAGAAGCGAGCTCAGCTCTGGTGTCAGCAGCAAGTCCTCCTGCTGCTGTCAAGGGACGTTGCATCCATGCGGGACTGGGCTCCCGAGGAGGTGGCGTGAGCCAGTGGGCAAAGCAACAGGGGGAGTCAGAGACCTGGCTTTGCAACCTGCCTGTGCCACCCACCGCCTGCATCGCCCCGGGCCCATCACCTCGCCTCTCTTCCCTCCCCTCCTCTGCTCTCCTCACTCCTCCCAGCCTGCTTTTATTTCTGTGCACTGTAAGCGCCTCAGGGGAGGGGCTGCATTTTCAGCTGCAGGCAGTGTAAGGGATACCACGAACACCGAAATCGTCGGCTGTCAGCGTGCAGACTAGGGAAGAAAACCATGTGATGTAACATTCTGGGAGTCCTTTCATAACATAAGGTCCATCACAAAGCACTTTGGCTGCCACAGCAAAGCTTATTGATCAGCCTCAAGTATTCCAAATTGTGTCTTTCTGCCCGAGAAGCAGCAGGATGAAGAATTAAAGCACTTACACGGGAGAATATCGTACAAGAGTTATTGAGCAACCATCAGCACTGCTCCAGGGCTGCTCCGTTTCTCTGGACGGTGTGCTCAACATTTTATCTCTTTCTTTCAGCTTTTGTAGGCGTGTGCCAGCTTCTGTAGCATATAAACTAGGTGCTATTTTTATTGAACCTGGCTTTAATGCTGTAGATTTTTCACACGTGTGTTGGTTTTTTACTGTTGGTCTCATTCCTGAACTTTCTGGCACCTCTAAGTGTGAAGTCGGTTATGTGCACGTTGCTTGGCAGATGAATTCCTATTTCTGGGAATCATTTTCCTTCTAAAATGTATTTTTATATTAAAAATGTGATCTGTATCCGTGTACTGGCCTAAGATTCCAGCCCAGAGGTTTCTGCAGCCAGAGATCTCCACAACAGGGGATGCAGCCTGGAAGGAGACCTTTGCTTTCCAAGCTGCAAGTATTCATATTAAAAATCTTGTTTTACCGACCCAACCTCTGCCTCTTGGAGCAGCAAAATCCCCTTCTGATCTGGCACCAGGGAAAAATCAAGACAAATATAGAGGATAATAAGTGCTGTCTTCCAACACTGTCTCCCTTCTCAGTTTCTCTCCCTGCTAGATCAAGGGAAACCACCCATCTGCCCGAGCCTTCCTACTACCAGCTCTACCCCAGCTACTGCCTTGGCAGCCCCCCATCCTCCCTTCAGCATCCCGAGGCCCTGTGTGAAAGGCAGGGGCTCGGGGAGCCAGCTGCCCACCCTTCCAAAGGTGCTGTCCCTCTTTTCTCCATGTGTGCACAGGCTGCCAGGGAAGAAGGAACCGTGGCTGTGTGTGGTTTTCTCGCCCAGGGTGACCTGGAACACATCTGCGAAGCCCTCCAAAGCAGCAGGAATGCGCTCCGTTAGGACATGATTCATCCTGCATACCGCATGGGTGGCTGCTCAGGGAGAATTTGGACATTTGCATACGCTGCTGAGACTTTCCGCTTCTCGCTTGCTCTCAAACCCCTGCACTTCACCCAGAGCGTGGGGGCTGCGCAGCCAGAATTCCCTTCCCGGGGGATTGGCTGGAGCCAGCCCAGCAGCCCTGGTCCTGGTGCTCCTTCCCCCGGCTGCATCGTGAGGCAGAAACGAGAGAAGCTGCTCCCAGCCACGTTGAAGGATGGCTTTAGATCCTCAGCTCCTGCTGCAAGCAAAGCTGGGACAGAGCTGCTGCCTGGGGATCAATTTGGGGTTTGGTATCTGCAGGGCAGGAAAATAGCATCACAGACCTGCTGCTGGGGCAGAACCGAAGCACAGCAAAGGGAAGCGCCGCGAACAGGACTGAGTCAAGCGCGCTGCTTCTGGGAAGGAAACAGGAATTGGGCAAGCAGGCGATTGGCTCTACTTCAGGGCTGCTCCCGGGTAACTGGATTTACTTTGGCAGCAGCAGAGTCAGATCAGCCTCAAGAAGAGAGGGGAGATGCTCCCGGGGCTGGGAGGTGACTCCCTGTGCTTTGCCAGCAGAGCTGCGTGGAGCGAGCGGGACGCGGCCGCGATGAATGGGAAAGGTGGAGGAATGGTGAAAAGCACTAAGGTAATGTCTTAGTGAATAAGAACATCACGGATTTCATGTTTTTAACTGTATCTATTAAAAAAAAAAAAAAAAGTCTCTCAGACCTCACCTTGCTTCCTATGGCCTAAACACAATTCAAGGGGTAGAAGGGTGTTTCCCTGCTGGCATGTGCAAGCTGTTAATTATCTCTAATGTATATATAGCTTCAGTGAGGGCAACTATTTCACCTGCACTGATTAGTCTGTTTGGATTTACTGCAGTTCATTTTGGCATCAAAATCGTAACCAGGCAATCCTGGTACTTGGAACAAAGATCTGAAGTAATATGGTAATGTGTTTAAATCCTTTAATATCAGGGGAACATAACATTTCAAGCTGTTCTCAAAAGGCTGCCAAAACCAAGTCTGACACTATGTGAAACATTTTAAAGAAAAATTTCAACAAACAGGAATTTAGCAAACAGGAATACACCTACCCAAAAAAAGCTGTTGACATAGAAAGCATGCCAATGTCATGGGAGCCACAAGTAAATACTGACTAGTCCTAACTAGCAGGTGGAAATAGATTTTAATAGTATCTAACTAATTACGGTATAAATTTGGTTTGAGATGCAAATAGGTTCAATATGAGGTATAAGATTTATGTTTTTTAATTTAGTGTTTTAGAATTCCGACAAAACCCCCTCAAGTCAACAGAAAGCCTCATTCTTGCTTAAATAGGGTTTAGATCAAATCCCTGGCAAGCACAGGCATTCCCAGTTGCCATCACCTTTCATGATGAGTCATTAGAAGCCAAGTTTCTACTTCAGATTGCTTTTCTAACTCAAAATTCAAAGCCCTTGCATGACATCCAAACAGAAATATTTACACAAGATGTGTATAAATATAAAGTTTATTCAGTATAGTGTTTAGAAAAATAAGTTCACATCATCTCAGAATACAAATAAAACACTTAATTGTCCAGGCACAAACCCCTATTACAGTACAACAAACATACATACTTTAGATCTCTTTGGTTGGGTAATTAAGCACAGATATGTTTGATGATACACTCTGGGGCAGCATCACCTAACAGTGCAGTAAAGTCTTCTTGATTATTCCCTCCTCTAACGCGTACATTCCGCTTAAATTTCGCATTTGTTGTAAGGCACAATAAAACCCATACTGGAGAAATAACTGGTTAGTTCTGGACAAACAGTACATGCAGCAAAAGAACAAACATCCTCTGAATGTGAATCCTGAAAGCCAGAAGATTCAACCCCTCCTTGAGTTCAGAAATTTAAGAAGCAAGTTTTAAATTATATGAAACGTACAACTAAGGTATAAAATATCCTTCAAGATAATAACTGCTAGGAGATACAGGAAGACTTCAGGTATCCTCGCTTTTAAAAATACCATTATTTTTGTTTTCAGAATTATAAAATTACTATTCTTTTCGATGATTTGACATTCTTCTCGACCACAAGTACTGGGCAGTTCATGCCTCCAGAGCCCTGCACACACATTTCACATGATACTGAAGGGATGTACCCTCTTGTTCATCTGCCCTTTCTACGAAAAGTGCACAGACACTGGAAATCTATGTACATGAAAAGCTCCCGTGCACACAGGGCCTAATTCCACCCTGATTTATTTAACTGAAGATTGTTACTGAGGTGATTTTACAGGATTTGAATTCGAACCTGTCCATTATTGTCATCAATCTCAGACTGAGAGTAATAATGACAGTTCCAGCCTCACTTCTGGGTAAAGTCGCTTTCTGAAAGAGTCTTCCTGAATCCACAGGTAGGGGAAAGCAGTAAACGGGAAGAGGTATATCCTTTGATAGACTGTGACTGTTTGGTTCTACCCAAGTGTCAGCCTTGTGCTCTGGTTTGTGCTGCCACTGTGTACTGGGCCAAATCCATCCCTGACCTAACACCAGTGAAATGAATGGACCATATTCCCAGCTGGCACGAAAGGACATTATAGTCCATGGAAACGTGCTAGTTTAGCGCAGCTGAGGACCTGGCCAATAGATGTCTGTGATTTGCATTGCTGAAATGTCCTTGCAGGTAAGACCACAGGCATAATGCTGCAAATTGTCCACACAGAGCATTCAATTTAACATGTTTCTGGTTTTCTGCAAAACTCTAGGTGAAACAGAGGCAGCTTTAATCAAAAGTAGTAAAGAAGAGAGGCGTTTTGAACATCGTGCTTTGTAAGAATTTGCTCGAACTTCAGGCATATTTTTCAAAGCTGAGTCTGGGACCAGAAAAGTAGTAGAATTTGGCAATGTTTTCTGTAAGATTTCCAGTGGACTTAGAAGTTACAAACATATGTGAAGTTGAAATGATTCTTTACTCTCGTCCATAACGGGGAGGGAGGGAAGAGAAGGAATGTGTATGCCAGCTAGACATACCTTCCATTTAAACAACAGAATGTGATAATAAGGGCTGTCTGTGGGGCTTGGACACTCACTGCCTTCCCATGCGTGAGAGACCAGCATCCAAATCCCCTAAACACCACGTAAAAATCCTTGGTTTGGGAATCAGTGGAGCAATGCCTTATTTACAGCAGCCAAAGATCTGGCCCTGGACACTTTTTGGGGCTTTGAGTACTGTCTATTGAGAGCAGTGAGCCTGCCTGCCTGAGGGCCACCAAATAAAAACTTACCCTTGTAAGGAGTAAAACTACTTATTTAAATTTCTATTTTAAACACACTGTACCGTGCAATGAGTCTTTATATTGTGCATATGTACCTGCAGAAAACACGAGGTTATAACTACGTTATCTGGAGGGAATGACACTTATTTTCAATGGGAGAAAGAAAGAAAGAGTAAAAGATAATAAGAAGTTACTTGATATCTGGAAGACTAGAATAGATTAATCTTACTTTGTCCCAAAACACTGCTTTTATGTACATCCTCCACTCCCACTGAAGAGTGGGAAGTTTCCTATTAGAAGTACCAGACACTCCAAGAAACGTGCCACTGTAACAACACACACAGTTTTCACATCAACTGTGTTGTAAATCCATGGAATTCAGAGCCTCAGTAACACACCAATGCAAAGAAGGAAAAATTAAAAATAAAGTAAGTGGTACTGTTGTAACACCACAGTCTCTTCAGTTATGAGAGATGACCACACCAACAACTGCTCTGAAATATTCCCTATCTTGCCTCCAAATAT
Organism: Rhagologus leucostigma; assembly: GCA_013397725.1. Classification (NCBI taxonomy): domain Eukaryota; kingdom Metazoa; phylum Chordata; class Aves; order Passeriformes; genus Rhagologus; species Rhagologus leucostigma. The sequence goes on from VZTD01005744.1 coordinate 323,211, forward strand.
AGTCTGAGCTTCACAGACCAAATGTTAATCCACCATCAACTCCTTCAGAGCCAAGTACACACTCTCCATTAAAATGACAGCGATACAGGGTATTTCTAATTTTCCAAACGGCTGAATGATTTCATGCAAAGCATATACAGCTACTGCTACTGTCATCACCATCTTAGTTACACGGGTGAAGAAGAGGTGGGAAACAGATTGCTCATGTTGGGGCCCAGCAAACAGATAAACAAGCAGAGTGGATAGGAGAACTCTGCACTATCCAATTCCCTGCTCACGCGGAGCTCCCGGGAACGTCAGGGAAAGTTGTGCCAGGGGAACATACAGCTCCATGTCCTGCTTGTGATAATCTCTGCTTTAAAGCGCTTGCCTCAAACACCCTGTTTGCCTGGGAGCACGTGGGGACAGCCAACTGCTGACGGGCTGCTCCTGCCTGCAGAGCATTAGCAACTCCATACAGCTGCAAGTGCTCCCCTTGCACACTCCTTCTTCCCTTTCCCTGCACTTTTCCCTGGAGCCCTGGAGACTCCGGCTTGCAGCATGGACTCCAACGTTCACCGACAGAGCTCAGCTTCAAGGTTCCACAGAAAACCTTGCAAAATACGCAATATAGTGCAAAACTACAACGAGAATGCCAATGCCACGCTCACGGTGCACGGAAAAACCCTCATTCCCCAAAAGCTTTCCACGGAACCAGTTAAAACCAAGACAAACACACTGGGATACACCACCTCGATTATCTTTCCTTTCCGTTTTTTTTGTCCTTTACTAGTGATCATTTTTGTCCTGAGCCTGATTCAGAGCCCACAGAAGCTTATGAAAACATTTCCCATTGCCTTCCAAAGGCTTCGGACTAGGCCCCTGGTGAGGATGAACACGTGCTTTAGTTACTGTATATATTCACATTAGGATAAAATATAACAAAACCAAACCCACAAGGATTAACAGCATGTCATTTTTGTACATATGAACTCTTATTATTATTTTAAAGCTTAAAGGATGTGCTTTTCCATGCTACAAAAACTCCTCTGGAGGAAAGGTTAAGATCTGTTCCACCTGCCCAGAGCCCACCTGCTTCTGCTGTCCCCAGGGAGAAAGGTGTGGAGACCCATCCCCAGCCAGGAAAGGACCACGGCCGCTCCCAGAGCCCTTTGGGCAGCTGCGGTTCCCACCATCAGCCCCCAGGCTGCTTCTCCTGGGAGGATATATATAAATACACACTCAACTGCACTCCTGGATGGGGGCCTTGCTCGACCAGCAGCTGAAGCCCTCCCACACGGGCTGTTTGGCCAATGGGCCTGTGTAAACATGGGGTTCCCTTCCCTGGCCTGCCCATCCAACCTTTCCTGCTCATCTGCCTGAGGCCAGAGCCAAGCGCTTTCCCTCGGCACAAGGGCCCTGCCCACGGTCCTTCTGCGGCCTCCTCCTGTCCTGCTGACGTGGTGCAGAAGGACCCATCCTTGGCTCTCTGCACTGCCATGAAATGTCACACACGATGTCCAAAAGACTCTTAAAACTCTTCTTACTCATGCAAGCAGGGGCACCCAAGTCAGCGGGTCTACTTGCAGAAGTAAGGCATCAGGATTTGGCCCTGAGGACGGATATTTGCAAATCAGTGTTTTTATTCCTCCTGCCACTGTGCTTTAGTAACAAAGATAAGGCCACTAGGAAGAAAGGCACGTGGAATTCTGTAAAAAATACACAAAAGGGTTCAACTAATTCGCAAATTACTAACAAAACAAACAAAAAAACCCCTGAACACAAAGACAGAGGGGGTAGAAACAGTGACCTCCTGGGTTTGTGAGACTGGGAATTAATTTCCTAGTTTCAGTGTGATTAACATTTTACTTTTACAGTCTATTGCTTGAAAAAAACTACAAAAAAGTAAAACCTTGTCAGAAATAACTACGCTTACTTCCTGCTCAAACAATAAAATAAATTAAACAGCCAGAAAACGTTTTCCTTTTCAATGCATTGTGTCTAAAGTGAAAGGGAACATAAACCATAAATAAAATCCATTGTACTAATAAAAAAAAAGTCTCCTTTATAAGAACTGAAACAATATTTACATTCATACTGGATAGAAAGCTTCTGAATTGCATAATTAGAGTTTCAAATGATGCTTTTTCTGGTGCACTGACAAAATGCTAGCTGTAGCATTTAGAAACTTGTACATGATTGATGTGAGATTTTTGGTTTGAATGCAAGTCTGCTGGAAAAAAAGCAAACATTACCAGTAACAATATTATGATTTTGTTTTGTTTCTTAACCTCAAATAACATAAAAGTAGCCAGAGAGGTATCATCTAGAGTTCCTTAGAAATCTCTCAATGCCCATGGACTGGAAGTAAACAGAAAAAAAATGACTGCATTGTTTTTACCATTTTGGAGTGAGATTTTTGTTTTCTGTCTGAAGTTAGGAGTGTATACTTACTGTTAAGAGTATGTTGTACTATGGAGAGTCTAGTTACATTTTCAGGGTAGTATCTGGTAGCCAAACCTGTACCCATTCCTCAGTACTTGCCCTGGCCATTTCCTTTCTCCTTTAATCTGCTTAAAAGAGAATACTGCATGCAAACCAAGTGTGGCAACCTAATTCCATTGCCGGAGATTCCTCTGTACATTGATTCAGACCATTCAAATGTTCTTCTGGTTTCTTTAAAGGAAAAAAAAAAACACCAAACGAAAAAAAAACCCCACAAACATCTCACTCAGTGTTTGTTAGGGCCTCAATAGGAGACTTATCTATTAAAAACAGAAAGCAAGAAAAAAATAAGAAGTTACAAGTCTTGCATAACTTCATCCATCTGAACTGTCTGCAGTTTGGCAAGTTCTTTTTTGTCCGTTTCCAGTTCTTCACATACCGTGTCAACCATGTTACTCATAACATACTTAGATTTGGAATCCAGCATCATTAAATTGCCAGTTGACTTACTCTCAGAATTAGGTAAGAAATTCTCTTTGACATCAGGTACAGCTTGCAGAACTAACCTGTGCTCTCTGCCAAAATCCTGGTGCACTTGTGCAGGGGTGTGACTGACACGGTCTCCACTCGTCGAAATTATTTCTCCAAGCACGGGCTGTGCTGTGGAAATGGACAACAGATCCTGACTGGTGATGAGGGGACAGTTCTGAAGGGTTGCATAGTTAGTGTTGCTGATAGATATCACCGTAGAGGTACTGGTCACGGGCGATGACATGGACTGGCTCTCCGAGATACCAGAGCTCAGTTCTGCAGCATTTAAAAGAGTTGGTGGTGTGAGCGAAAAATTATGTGAGGGCGTTACATTCACTAACGAGGAGGCCAGGGACTGGAGTCCTGCGCTGGATATATTTTCAGAAGACATGTTGACGTTCAGTTGCGTGTTCTGACTGACTGGCATCAACTGAGAAAACACCAGGCTTCTTTCCAGTCCTTCTTGCTTGACAGATCCTACTGCCTGGCCCGAATTGGGAACTGTATAAACCACTGCACTTGGAGCAAGGGGGCTGAAGAAAACCTTTCCTTGCTGCACTGTTGAAGATTCAGTTGTAAAAGTTCCTCCATCAGATGTGCTGGGATTTACTGAAACATTACCTAGGCAAAGGGAAGCAAGAGGAGGGAAAACAGAGATTACAGTTGGTAGAGAGTTATGCAGTCCTGGTCTTTTTTACCTTTGCAGTATACACATACACCAATATTTCATGGAACACTGAACAGCAATTTTTGTAGCAGGTGAGAGAAAACTTGGTGTAAAGAAATCAATGCTGTTAATAGAAATTACTTCTAGAAAGTTAAAAAAAAAGTTTCTGGTATATTAGATTAGGTATCTCTCAGACTCTCATTAAGGGGCATACAGTCCCCAGCCACGTGACTAAAATGAATGTGCTTTGGCCTTCACTAGTTGCCACCACTCAATTTCTATCTAAGAATAGAAGCATGAAAAGCTATTAAAGATAGTTCAGTGACAGACTACAGCTTGTGTGTGGGAACTGGAGACACGTCACATGAAATCCACTACTGCTGGGCAGAACCTGCCCGAGTCAACCCCCCACAGAAAACACGAAAAACCGGTAATTTCTATCGGTTTAACTAGGTAATCCTCAAGCACTCGGTTCTATTCCCTTTCACCTTGCTTTATCATGTTTTTCTGAAATCCTAACCCTACCACATCCACCACGCTGTGAAAAGTCACCCAGCCCTGCCTGCCCTTGCTGAAAGCCATGGCACTGCTCGTGTGATGTTGTAGTGAGCCAAAGCAAGACGAGGTGGCCAGAGATGACCTGAAGTTGTTTTCACTGGACATGTCATGTCAATCGTCACTATGGTAATCCCTAAAATAAGAAATACTGGCTCTTGGGACTGAGTCCCACTTGGAACACCTCTCTTTCTCAAAAGCAGTTTAATTATAAGAGACTACAGTTGGATACAGCTGAATTTTTTAGAACAGCACTGAAGATGAATTTGTCACACGGGGAATAGTTTAGCTCCCTACTAATTTCAGTTAATCAATGATGATTTTTTTAGAAGATGTTATGCATATGGTTAAACTGGCATAATAAAGCCAGGCAACTTGAAGTTACCTGTCAGTATTATTTACTGGGGCTTACTCAAAATAGCCTGCAGCATGCTTCACTTGGAATAGGCAGCCAGCTATCCATCCGAGAAAACCAGAACTTTTCTGTGCACCAGAGATATGGTGGATCACTCTCCAGTGGGCAATCAGTATTTTTAACAACGGGGAAAATGGTCAGAGAAGAGCTTATTACGAATCTCAGGACTTTCAAATGCAGTAGTCCTACAATACTTAAAGGACAGAACTTTTCTTCTCACCTTTGCTGGCTGTTAGTTTATGCCTTGGAGCACGTGGATTAAGTGGCTTTAGTAATTACAGGTGGCATTCAGACTAAATATCTTCTCTCTTTAATCTTGGTTAAACTATGTACCAACAGTGCCTGTGAGTGCCACATTTTAGGACCTTGTAATTGTGCACCCATTTGAAAAGTGGTTGCACAGCTTCAGTGTTCCTCCCTGTGCTTCAGCAAGAATGATTCACACTCTATATACATCAAATTCAAAGAAGCACACGAGCACAATTTGACTTTCATTATAGTACTCACAGCTCCTGAAACTAGAGAGAATCATTCCAGTTTAATCATTTTCATAATCAAAGATACAGTGGCCAATGAGTAACAAAGATGTTCAATTGTGCTTTTTAACTGACCTTCTTCAAAAAAGGGATCCAGAACTAGGTTTGTGCTCCCTGGGATTCTTCCTGGCCAGCTGCAAGGTTCAGACTATGGTATGTTAAGACCAACTCTAAAGCAAACTCGGGGAGGAGCCTGCACACTTGGCACATGAACCTGTGATGACATATTTCCCTTGGACTGAGGGCAGTTTTATCCAAATAGCCTCACATTTTATATCTACGAGCTAGTGCTTACTTCTATTGTTTCCCTCAAGTTTAATCTTTCTTAATTATGGAACAGAAAACGTACAAGCAACTACTTGGTCTTGTTGTGTCTACAGTAATTCAAAATGTATTTTGGTGAAATGCCTTCTTTAAGAAAACAAAAAACCAAAACAATCAGCACAAGAACAACAACGGTAACAATTTCCAGCTGCCATAATTTTCATTTTTAGGAACCTTTTCATTAAAAGAATTCAATGGCAAATGGGGAATATTTTGAATTACTGAAACATGTAAAACTTACAGATATTTGTGAAGACTCTTATCACAGACTTCTGTGAACAGCGTGAGATGAAAGGGGTGTAAATTACCAGACCTCCTTCCATGCTCTTAACAGAGGAGCTCAGCCTCATCTAACAGTCTGCCCACGAGCATAACCCACTATAAAGGGAGGCAAACGGTATTATTTGGTGTTCTGTGTGTGGCCATGGCTGAGATACAATGTTGATATCCTGGAAGAAAAGGACCGCAGCTTCTAAAATGCTAAGTGTGCCTGATTCCAACTTTTTCTCATACCTCTTACTGCAAGAGGCAAAGCTTTTACCTTGAGAAGCTGCCACAGAAACAGGAGGCAGCTGCAGAGAAGAAAAACCAATGCTTCCGTTCAGCAGCTGGCCATTTGTTCCTGAATTGGGGATCTGGACAATGCCATACTGGTTTATTTGGACAGGAGCAGTAAAAGTAACTACGGAGCCTCCATCCTGAGAAGCAGCAGTTTCTACGCCTTCCCTTTTCACCTCTGAGCTCGGTATCAATCCTGGGAAAGTGACCGGGATGTTGCTAGGGCTGAAGGCTGCTGTGGCATTGGGGACCGAAGCCTGAAGGAGTTTGAAGTCTTTAACATCTTCTGATGATGATGACGACAGTATGTCAGTGATGGACACCCCGTTACCCACAACACTCGATGCGGTTTTGGGCGAATTTAAGGTAACAGTCTGCGAAGTGCCCACGCTGAGTCCATTGAGTATGACACCGTTGGGTCCCTGAAGAAACGAGCTACCATTGAGGAAGACAGGAGAGGTACTGGCAGGCATGAGGTTCCCATTCAATAAGACACCAGACGAACTCAAGGCTATTTTAGTGTTTCCAAGCTGCTGCATGTAGACAGGCTCCATGTGGCCGGGAAGGCTGAGGCTGGTAACGCCGTCGGATGAGCTGGAGAGCGGATGGGGAGATAAATCCTCCCGCCCCTTACTGGATTCATCTTCTGTGCTAGGGTTGCCATCTGACTCGCTGTGGGAAAAGATGGAGAGATGACATTGCATTACCACAGCGTGCCAGGATCTCTGCACCAAGGGGGACTTCTTGCTTTGACACAAGTATGTGAGAGTTTCCACGAATAATTTTTTTCTGTGTTTTGCCTTTACAAGGCATTTAAAACGAATATTCAAGCCAAGGGAGGAGGTTTCTTAGAATAGAACACATCAAACCAAACACTCGCCGAGGAGAAACTTTACAGACTGGGTTATGGAGTTGTAAATAAATTCCTCCACCCCGGCGACCGAAGGGAACTGCCTGGGCCCCCCTCCGCCGGCCCGGGGTGTCCACACGTGTGAGACCGGCCGCGGCCATTTGGCAAAACGCTGGGAGGTGAGGCAAGGCCGGGAAGCGCCGCCGGACCCTCCGGGCTCTGCCTGCCGCCCCCGGCCCGGGGGAAGGGGGAGACCCCGGCCCGCGCTGCCCCCGGTGCCGGCGGAGGCACCGCCGGCCGTGCCCGGCGGCCGGGGGGAGGGACGGAGGGATGGGGGGCGGCCTTTGTGCCTCCGCCCGGGGCTGCGCCGGGTTTTTTCGCTGACTGGTCCGCCCTCGGCTGCATTTTTCGGTCGCTCTCCCCTCCCTCCCCCCTCGCCCTTTGATGTGTCCCGCGGAGAGGGGCCGCGGCGGCACAATCGCGCCCTTGGTTGAGAAATGCCTTGGGGCCCCCTCCGCCGGCCGCTTTCCCTCCTTCTCTCCCCGCTCCCTTCCTCCCCNTCTCCCGCCCCGCGGCGCGTCCGGGAGCCCCGGGAACCGGCCCCGCTCCCCCGCTGAAACCCGAGCCCGGCCCGCTCCCGAGTCAGGTTTCAAAACAGAGGGAGCGCCGGGACCCCGCGCGTCCTCCGGCCGTCAATGATTAACTCTGTCAGGCGCGACAATTGAATAAAAACAAGGAACGGGGGGAACAAACACCCCCGTCCCGTCCCCTCCCGGGAGTCCGCCCGGCGGCTCCCCCGTGCCGGGAGCTCCCCCGGGAGCGCGGGGCGGCGGGTCCGGGAAGTTTCCCCGCGCCGCCTCGCACGCCCGGGCCGGGTGGGTGTGTTGGGAGCGAGGGAGCGGGGAGGAGGAAGGAGGGGAGGACGAGGCGCACCGAAGGTAAGCGCCATGTTTGCAGGGGAAGAAAGAGCCGGGAGAGGGAAAGGCAGGCGGGAGAGGGGGCGGGGAGGAAAAGTTTTCCCTCACCTTTTGGACTGGGTCTCGGAAGGGTTGCGGTCCCGCTGCCTGCGGTTCTTGAACCAGTTGCTGACCTGGGTGAGGGACAGCCCGGTGATCTTGGCCAGGTTGCGCTTCTCGGCGGGCGAGGGGTATCGGTTCTGCTTGTAGAGCTCCTTCAGCGCGTTGCGGGACTTCTCCTTGAAGCAGTAGACCGTCTCCTCGCCGTCCCAGATGGTCCTGGGCAGGGGGTATTTCCTCCGCAACCTGTACTTGTCCACCGCCCCCAAGGGTCTGCCCCGAGCTCGCTCCGCCTCGGTGTAGCGAGCCTTGTACCAGAGCTCCTGCAGCAGCGGATGGTTGGAGGAGTCGAAGTTGTGGCTTTCCAGGATGCTGTAGAGCTCGGCGTAGATACCCTGGTGGAAAGCCACCAGCGCCCGGGCTTTCATCAGGCTCTCGTTGCCACGTAGCAGATCGCTCGGGGGCAAAGACCACAGGAACCTGGCCAGGCGGTCCAGGTTCCCACCTTGCTGCAGCGCCTCGCACACGCAGGCGACGTGGTCCGGGGAGAAAGCCAGGGGGGTCTGCGAGGAGGAGGAGGAGGAGGAGGAAGAAGAAGATGAAGAGGAGGGAGAAGGGGCAGCGTGGTGATTCCTGGCCAGGAGTTCCGTATGGAGCAGTACCTGTTCCGCGGCTCCCTCCTCGCCGGCGGCGGCGGAGCCTGCATGCTCCATGGGGAACGGGGCAGCGGCGGGAGGGGGCGGCGGCGCGGGCCCGTCGGGGGCTTCGGAGAGCATTTCCATCACATTTTCCTCCTTGATCTCTACCGCGATCACGATGTCGTCCGTGGCGGGGGAGGCAGAAGACATGTTTCGGTTTGTTTTCCTTTTTTTTTTNTATCTCTCTCCTCCTCCTGCTCTAGCCGATCAGGTTTCCCCCGGCCCCGCAGTGACCATCCGGGATCGCTGCTGTATCCCGGCCGCGCTCCGCCGCTCCCCCCGCCGCGACTCCCGCACCCGCCGCAAGACTATGTGGCCCCGCCCACCGCTGCCCCGGCCGCGCTCTCCCATTGGCTGCGCCGAGCCGGGAGGGCGAGGCTACAGCGTCTCCATGGCAACCGTCAATCAAGCGGCCGCGCTCGTCTCTCCGCTCCCCCCCAATCTCCACCTGGAGCCCCCGGAAAGCGGCGGCTGCCGTCACCTGCGGCTTTCCCTGGAAGGGGAAGGGTCAAAACGCTCCCCGTGCTCCCTCACTGGGGGTGAGGGAATTCTGTTGTGTTCACTTTCTGGACCCCTCATTTCAAGAAAGTCATTGAAGTGCTGGAGCGAGTCCAGAGAAGGGTAGCGGAGCTGGGAAAGGATCTGGAGTACAAGTGCTATGGGAAGCGGTTGAGGGAGCTGGGGATGTTTCGCCTGGAGAGAAGGAGAGTCAGGGGTGACTTTGTCGCTGTCTGCAACTCCCTGAAAGGAGGCTGTAGCCAGGTGGGGGTCGGGCTCTGCTCCCGGGCTACCAGCGACAGGATGAGAGGACACAGCTTTAAGCTGTGCCAGCGGAGGTTTAGGTTGGACATTAGGAGGAATTTCTTCACAGAAAGGGTGATTAAACATTGGAGTGGGTTGTCCAGGGACGCGGTGGAGTTACCATCCCTGGATGTGTTTAAGGAAAGACTGGACGTGGCACTTAGTGCCATGGTCTCGTAGTCAAGGTGGTCTTTCCCAAAGTGATTGATTCTGTAATTCCTGTTGGTTAGTCATGGGCAAGTGTCCCCCCTCTTCCCCGTTACAACCTGAGCTCTGGGGCTGGGACAGCCTCCCAGCCCCGCCGCCGGGCAGGCGCTGCCGCCCCGGCTCGTTCCCGCTCTGGCCGGCGGCGCCGNGGCAGCGGGAGGCGGCCATGGACGACCTGGGCTGCCCGCGGTGCAAGACCACCAAGTACCGCAACCCTTCCTTGAAGCTGATGGTGAACGTCTGCGGGCACACGCTGTGAGTGGCGCCGGGTCCCGGGGGGAGCGGGCGCGGTGCGGAGTCCCGGCTGCTCTGCGGGGCACCGGGCGGCGGGGCCTGGGGGAAGGGGTCGCTCCCGCGGCCGGCCCGGGTTTGGGGGCCACCCCGGCTCCGCTAGACCCGAGAGGAGTTTGCGAGGCGGCTCCGGGCCGCTCGTGCCGCCGTTTGCTCCCCCGGAGGGTCCGTGTCAGCCCGGGTTAGGTCCGGTGTGGGTTTGACGCGCTGCCCTCGCTCCCTTCTCTGCAGTGAAATTCCCGGGGGGAAGCGAGGAGGAACCCACGGGACACGGCGTGAGTTCGGGACAGGCTCCTGTCCCGCAGGGCCGCGAGGCTTCGGGGTGCGAAGCGGAGAACGCAGGGAAAAATACATTTCCCACGGAGTTAAACATTTCTTATTTGTATTTAAAACTGTGCTCGGGTAGTAAAGAAAGAAAAAGAAGTGTTTTGTTGTATCCTTTTAATGTGTTAATTCTGCTGAATGAAGAGTGCTTTGCTGAAGGTTTGATGCTGGTTTAAATGTTGGAAAATCCTCCTGCGAACCTGTGCTGATGGTAGTCTTAACTCAGTCGTGGTATTTTCTTCTTTTTTTTTTTCCCAAGAACAGTAATGACTTTTTTTTTTTCCCTTTTCTCCCAAAACTCAACCCTTAAATAGTACCCAGCACTGGCTCTTGCTGATTTAAGTCACAAATAGTCTGAACTCATTCACTTTCAGATCTGGAGACCATCCTTAGTTAGCGTGGAAGTTTAAAGGGCTGTACTCTAAATTCTTTCTGGATGTACACCATAGAAGTCCAGTACTGCAATAGCAGCCCTTTCTATATTTTTTATTTTTGTTTGTTTACGGTTTTTGGTGTCTTTTCATCTTTCCCGTGATGTGTATATTTTTAAACTACATGTGAATTGCATTCAAAAGATGCAGCCTAAGAGCTTTTGCTTGCCTTGCTACATCGTTGTAAGTGAACAGGATGAAGGAAGTTAATTATAAGATAGGAATTATCTTACTGTCTTAGGAAAAAAGTGTTGCTTTTCATTCTGCTCCCTGCTTCTGTTCTCTGGTCATGCAAGCACTTCTGTTGCCATGAAGGTGTGGTGGTGTAGGAGAGGTGGCCTCAGGAGTGTCCCTGTGGTGACAGCAGTGTCTGTACAAGGGCAGCGTTAGCTGGAGTTCAAAAGGCAACAGCCCCGTTTAGGCAAAGCTGTGCGGGTTTAAAACGATGCCTCGGTCTTGTATTCACCAAAGATCAAAGGACTTGATCAAAGTGGTCCTGATGTGCTTTCAGGCTCCTCCAGAGCCGCTTCCAGCAGAGGACAGCATGTCTCAGTTTGCACTCCTGCTTTGGTTCTCAGTTGTTTTGGGCTTTTTTGGTAGCTGAGTTTTGCTTGAGACAATTAATGGTGTTTTCTGCATTACTGGGTGCAGTTGCTGACACCGTGTTTGGGGTTGATGTTCCTGTCTTGCTTCTTGTATCTGCACAAGGCCTGCCTCTGCTTCCCCCAGCTCTTGTTGTTTGCACCTCTGGGTTTCTTTGTTTTTGTTGTAATTAAGGACTCTCCATCTCGATGTGGTTCAAGTGTGCCACTTTTCCTCTGTATTTTCCTTCCAAGAGCTCTTTCAGGGTTGTGTATTTATTATTGTTTCCACACAGTGTTACAAAGCCTTCATGCTGGGAGTTGTTTCTTGGTAATGGTTAATAAATTGCCATAATAACTCATCTAGAAGCTGGAAGCTGAGATGACCCACCTGTGAATGAAGGGAGGTAACTGACACTTGTTCTCTCATAAATTCACCATATTTTAGCTACAAGGAAGGCATGTATAATTAGCTCTCAAAGCAAATGAGCTAACATAAGTTTCTGATGGAGATCTATCCTTAGGCAATCTATTCTGATATTTTGCAGTTCTTGCCATTGAAAATACTATTCCTAATTTCCAATCTAAATTTATTTGCTATAACTGAAGCATTTAAGAACTCTACCTGAATTTTATGCACTCGCGAGCTCTTTAGTACCTCTCTTCTGTAGGAATGTGTAGAATATTTTGAGGGCTTTCTCTTTGGTGTTTTTCACTCTGAAGAAATGCCATTGCTTCAGTCTCCTCTCTTCAGTGATTTTTAAAAATTTATTTATGTTTCGTTACACTTGGGGGCTTTTCTCACTGATTTTCTTTTTTTTAGGCCTTTTCCACTTGGTTTGCATTTTATTGGAGCTGGACATGGTGTTCCATCCGAGTCCTTAGTACAACAGCCAGAGTCAAAATTATTTCATGTTCTTTTCATACCTGCATTTCATCCAGGCAGGATGATGAGTCTTGATGTAGTTATTTTTTTGCAGTGATATGTTTGATTTGTGTCGAGCATAAGCCCCAGATTCTTTAGCACTTTACCACTCAGCGTATCTGTGGGCAGAACAGAATTCAAGCTTGCTTTCCATGTTACGTTGTGCAGATGATTATTATCACCTTTTTGCTCTGTTAAACAACTCGTTACTTCAGGTGGCTTTTGCACTTGGTTCAAGTGACTTTGGATTCTGAGACCCTCCATCCAAATTTTTGAAACTGTCTGAGATTATTCTCTGTTAACATCCTGATACTTTCCAATATGTAGTTCGTGGACAAAATGCTGTCTGGGAGATGCTGGAAATTGTTTCTTGTGACCAGAAGAAATCCAGCTGAGGCAGAGCAAAATGCGAAGTTGCCTGCAGTAAGTTCATTGCTAAATAACTCTCTTCCCCTGGTTACTTTCTGTGACAGTGGAGAATGTGAAAAGATTAGAGCCATGTGAATGGGCTTGCTACCAATTTTCTCTCTGACTGAAATAACGGTATCTTATCTCTGGGTGTGGTTTTCTAATCGTCTCTGACTACTTCAGTATGTTCCGCTTTTGTTTAGATTATATGACTGTCAGTTTAAGAGTGTCAAAAGTCCAGTTAAAGCAAAACTATATTGCCTGTAGTTGCTGTTTCACTGCCTATATTGTTACTGTGTCATTGGAGGGAATTATATTCCTTTGATATGATTTCTTCCTAAGAAATTGTGTGTTGAATCTCATCTGTTCTGTTATCTGAAATATGCAGGAGATAGGTTTTTTTCTCAGATTATTTTGGCATCTTCCCAGGCTCTGATGGTGAGCCTGACTCCGGTCTGCGTTTTCCTGTGTATTTGTTTCCTGCTCTTTAGAAGCAGATGCTTTAGTCCTTCTTGAGGTTGTTGGAACTTAATGCAGAGAGCAGAGATGATCCAAAACTGCTTTTGTCAGTTTTCAAAGAGTAAATATTACATGTACCAGATTTGAAAACCTTGAAGTGCTCCTAATGCTGTAACCCCTGGATATAGTCCACAGGTTTATGGACTACACGTCCATCGGTTTATGGAAGCTCATCAAGCTGTCTGCAGAAGCACACTGCCTTTATGGTGCTTTTCGTTTGAAGTGTGCCGATAAATCTGCGTGGAAAATTCAGAGCCGTGGCTTTGCTGGCTCGGGAGGTTTGGAGCAGTTGCTGTAATGCGTTTCCCAGTTCTAGCTTGGGCTCCTGCTCCTTCTGCTGTGCTATGAGTTACATTAGCCAGCTAATCCATCTTACTGAGTGGAGATTGATGCAGAAAATGCCCCAAGTGCTTTGGCATCATCTGTTAGAGATTTTCCCTCTCATTGAATAGTGGGTTAATGCGCTCCCGCTTCAGCTGTGCTTTCTTGCATTGCAGCCATTCGGAAGGAATATTTTCGTTTTACCTTCAGTGTTGCCTCCTGGTAGTTTCTTTCTTAAAGCCCTGACCTTTCCTATTCTGTGAGCTGTGCTGTTCACTTAAAGAAGTGACCTCCAGTGATGTGATTTGCACTTGTGCAGAATACCTTGAATTTTAAAATATTGAAGAGGCTGTACTTAGCTGCGATGATTTGTCAGTAAGCTTCAGATCTTTGTTTACTCTGGGTTTCAGAAAGTTTGTGGTTTTACCATGAGTTCATTTCATTGACTTTGTGACTCTCTGTTTTTCCTTCTGAAGAACTGTGAGAGTTATCTTATGCCTTCTGTCAGCCAGGCTGTTTCCACTTTGATGTTCTTAGGCAGTTCTTCCCTTCTCATTAGAATGAAATTAGAAGAGCCATTCCTTTTGTCATGGTTTATTTCCCCCCTCTTTTTTTTCTTCTCACCTCTTATTTAAAAAACCACCTCAGACTATCTGAGAACTTGTTGAGCAACAGATGTCCTGTTTTTTCTTTCTTTTTTGATAGATGGCTGCAGTGAAGGTTCCTCTTGCTATGAAATCCTGTGCTTTGGAGGTTTGGCTGTTCATTCTTCTCCTCTTCCTCAGTTCATTAATTTAAATCTCATCTCGGTGGATGCTGTGTGTGAGAGTCCCTGTGTTGGCCTCCCATCTCGTTCTTACTGTGACCTTGGCCCTGCCATCAGATTGGTTCTGGATTTTGGCAGTAGCATTTCTCCTCCCTCATCCTTTGCACCTCTTCCTGTGTCAGTGGCTTGACCCTGTGTTAGAAAACTCACGGTGGCTTTCTCCTAACGCTGCATGTTTGGCACGGTCAGTTCTCCCGTGGTCGGTGGGGCTCTGGAATGCGCTCGTGGCAGAGTGGGATCAGAGTGCTGATAAGCACAGCAGTGCTGCAGTGGAGATAAGGGATAGGCAGGTGGCTGAAAGAGGATGAAATTGGACATTTCGTCTTTTGTAAACAACCTTCAAGTTGTGATTCCACTGCAGTTTATTCCAATAGAACCATGCCAAGCCTTACAATTGTGGGAACAGGTTTTTTTGGGGGTTATTTCTTAGTGGTTTGTTTTCCTTGGTTATTGCTTCTTGACCAATATTGCCAAAAGTGTAGCACCATGTGTTTTTGGCATCAGAGTAATGTGAAATAAGCCTTTTCCACTATAAATCTTCCCTGTCACTGGGAGAGAGGATGATAAATTAGCAGTTAAAAGTTGTTCTAGGATGGGACTTAGTAAGGAAATGCTTAGTTCAAGAATAATGAATGTCTTTTAAAGTTTATTTTCTTAAGTATAACAGAGGTTCAAGGCGTCAGATACTTGGCTTTAAAGAAACTTTTGTGCAGGGAAAAGTGTGTCTAATTACGGAGCAATGCTTGATTAAAGTCCTGTAATGCATTAGTTTCTAAGGTGCGCTAATGTCTTTGCTTTCTTTTAGAAGTTCACTCAAGAATTATATTCAAAATCCGTTGTGCATGCCTGACAATTTTTAGTTATTCACACAATTCCTAGAGTCTTTTCTAAGTGTACAGATGCTGGGTGCGTGCTTGCCAATGGAGTTGTAATCCACCTGGCTTCACTTGAGACCATGAATTATCTTTTACTCTGCCTGCTTGGATTTCATGGCCTGTGTTGAGTTTTAGGAGCCAGGTTAAGCATATCCCACTGATTTACTTACATAAAGAGGAAAGGAAATGCATCTACCCAAACCTACGTGTAAAGAACATTAAGGTTGTTACTGCAAACAGGAGTGGGTAAAGAGATTTATTCGTGGCTGTAAACTTGGACCATATGGTCTCCAACAAGGAGACACAAAAATGTTAGGTAGAAAAGGTAGTTAATTGGGACTGCTGGTTCACCTTTGTTATCCCACTGCCTTTTATAGGGAGGAGGAAGGAAACTGGTATGTAAAGCTCTTCCTTAGGAGTCAGTCCTGGTGCTGCAGCTGTCTGTGACCCATCCCGGCTTGTAGAGAGAGGAAATGCAGGTGGCTGCAGACCAGCAGAAGCAAAGAAACTCCTTTTTTCCCCAGTGTCATGCCAGCTGTTGTGCTGTCTTGGCAAAGTGTCTTTTCCAAGCTTGACATCTCTGGGAGACAAGAGCTCAGGGACCAGAGCAGCTTCCACAGAAAACTAGGAAGTTTGATTTCAGCTGCTGCCAGTGTGGTGGTTTTGGGTTTGTTCATGTACTGCCGCAGGCTTAGATGGTAGTTAATGAACTTGCTCTATTATAAGCTTTTCTGGTCTCTTTCCTGTCTGCAAGAGACTTATGCAAAGGTGTCTGGGCTCCTTATTAAAACGTCATTTTTTTCCCTCCTGTTCCCAGATGGAGATGTATTTATTTCTCATTTAATTTGTTAATAAAGCTTCAAAACGAAGACAGTGTAAAAAAGCTTACTGTCTCTAGGCCCAGCTTTGTGTTGCTCAGGGGAGACATCAATTCACCGAGTTGTGTTGTGGGGATTCTCTAATCTGCCCTGCACCCTGTTAGGGTGTTTCCAGGGATTCATTAGGGGGGAAGTGCATCCTTGGAGAGCTCTAATTGCAGTGTTAACGGCTGCGAAGACGAAGAAACAGAGGTTTCATTATTTGCGTATTTATTTTATGTCAGAAGCTTTTGGAGTTTTGTGGCTGTCAAATTCCCTGGGAGGTAGAAGTAGGAACATCTCTGGTGAATTCAGGGGAATGGGGTCTCATGCCAGTGCTTAGGGCTGGAGTTGTTGGAAAAAAGTTTGGAATCTTCTTGTTTAAACCCCTTCCAAGTGAAAGGATAGCTTGGCTTCCTGCTGCATTCTTCTCTGCAGTGTGGTTCAAGAAAATGCCTTTCTTCTAAGATGGGGGGGAAGCCCTGGAGACTGTGGAAAATAACATAAAACTGTATTTCAGCCAAGGGAGTTTGAGTGAAGAAGTCTAAACTAGAGGTAGGCAGTGAGGATCTGTCAGACCTGTAACTTTTAACTTGAGCATGTGGGAATTAGGGGGGCTTAAATATGCATTTGAATTTTGTTTGGCAAGCTTTTTTTCTAAAGAAAATACCTTGAATGCAAGATATACAAGGACAATGATTCAAGGCTGTCATTTGTAAACATAAGGGTTGGCTGTGATATATATGATTTTTAGGCCAAAAATAGTGGTGTGTGGGCTTTGGAGTGCAAACAGTACAAGTGTGCTGGCTCAGCCATGAAGTGTGGATTCAGGATTTGTGAACAGGCAGCAGGCACAAGGAAAAGAGCCACCAGACTGGTACTTACCGGACCCTTGCAGGAGCTGATCTAGTTTGCTAACCTGGCAGAAAGTGAGCTTTTTTGGTCAGTTAATGCTGTTTGTACAGAACTAGCGAGCTGAAGTGGCTTGTGAATGGTTGGTCAGACATCAGAGGTGGTGCAAGGTCATCTGTAGGAATCTGCATCTACAAGTAAGGTAGGAATAGAGTGGAAGGAAGGACCGTCCTATGGCACAATGTTAATTTAGCTTTTTTTACCATTTTGTGAAGCTGCATGCTTTAAAAGTTGGCTTGTCTGGGAGGGCAAGTGCTCTGTTTTGTCTCTTAGGCTTGGTTTTTTTGCTGTTATTACCATATCATGCCTCAGATTAGATTCCTGGTTGGTAGATCCTTGCTTGTATGAAAAGCATGAATAATCATCGTGGATTAAAGCAGATTGGGACTACGTGCAGTTGAAAATCTCATACGGAACAGGAATTTGGTGTGGTCCTGAAAATGCCTACTTTGCTTTGGGGAGAGAAGTAATGAAAGCTATGTGATGTACTTCATTCCCAACAGTTTCCACCTGTGAGAGAATTAGTTTCTTCTGTGTGATGTGGGAGACACATCAGGGAGGGTTTTAGTAATTTTGCCAGATCTACTATGAGACGTTAACTGACGCTTGATTGAAGTAATTGCACAGTCAAAGCCTGTCTGCTTCCTCTGAAGAAGAAGCAAAATTATTATTTTTTTGTTAAGTGGGATGTATTCCCTCAGAAAGAAAGCTTTTTCCTGACTTCTTAGGGAATAAAAATCTAGGTCGTCTTTCTTCTTTGTCTTTTTGGAGTTATTCCTGGTTTTATTAATTGGGATTAGATGCTCTTTGGATCCTGTTCCATCCCATTAGTCTTCCAAAGTATCTGCAAGTTAGTCATGGGAGGTGGTTAAATCATTGCTGAAATACCCAAGAGGTTACTTCCTTCTGCCATCCAGTTCTGACAGTGAATATTTGCTTTTACATTTGGCTCTGAGTCATGGTCTTGATACTTCTGATGAAGTGGTGTTAATGACTCAGTTAATGACTCTTTTGTTTTAAAACTGGCGTTTAGAAAATCTTCTCTTTTCTCTGTTGAGCTATCAATTGCTATGTCTGCTTGGTAATACTTCTTGTCTGCTTAGCAAAGCTCACAGAGCTCTACTCTTCATTCCCTGTAAGTACTTTTTGGAAATTTAAGTTATGGGTCTGCTCCTTGTGACCTTGGTGAAAGGAAAGCTGTTGTTTATATCCTGTCTCTCCAGTCAGTAAATGGAAAAGTAAATTCTTTTCCTTGGTTCTGAAAATTCAGTCTGCTTAAATCTGCAGCCTGAATTGGAGACTTTACAAGAGCATGCAGTGACAGGATGGGGGGAATGGCTTCACGCTGAAAGAGAGCAGGTTTAGATTAGTTATTAGAAAAAAATTCTTTACTGTGGGGATGATGAGACCCTGGCACAGGTTACCCAGAGAAGCTGTGGGTGCCCCATCCCTGGGAGTGTTCAAGAACAGACTGGATGGAGCTCTGAGCAATCTGTTCTAGTGGAAGGTGTCTCTGCCCACAGCAGGGGATTGGAGTGAGATGGTTTTTAAGGTCCCTTCCAACCCAAACCATTCTGTGGTCCTGGAAATGGGTTTGGGTGCCTAGCTTGAGGAGACTTCCAACATGCTTGGCCCCTTCTGGGTTGGGTAAATGCTTACCTTGTTAGGGTTGAATATGGTAATGGTCTGACAGAGGTGTGGTAAATCTCTGTGGTGAAAACAAGTGCTTCTCAAGAAGGCGGCAAATACAAGAGCTGTTTAAACAATTTTGTATTAGGCAAGTTCTTCTTTTCTCTTTCTTATAATTGCATCTGCTTCATATTAATTGAAGCCAATAATTCTGTGGGTTTGCGAGGAAAAAGGACAATGGGCTTGCTTCTGTGTGGTTGCATTAGCTGTCAGATGTTAATAAGCCATATACATAGGTTTAATGTTTATGAAATTAGGCAAATAGATTCCTGAGTCATTTTAGAAAGGACATGTGTCTTGGTATTTGTAAGTTCACAGCAGGGCAAATCCAAAAGTGCCCTCTTGGAGCGCTCAGAAGTTGCGTTTGTGTGCATGCTCTTTGTTTGGGGCTTTGGTTGGTTGTTCCTCCCCCCTGGACAACTGAAGGTGAAGCTTGAAGAAAAGCCAGATCAATGTTCTGGAAGTTGAATTGAGTACTCCACTGTTCACATCTGGTTAGGAAATAAGGAAAAAAATTCCCTGACAGTAACAGACTGTGGGACAGGCACCGTGCTGAGCTTGCATTGGGGACACTTAAGTTTCATGTTGCTGATTCCCTCTTTGGTTTGATGATGTGCAGGGAACAGTGGATGTTTCCTCATAGACCGCTCTGGCTGCAGTAAAAGTCACAAGTAGTAGTCCTAACAGTGATCTGAATTTTGTAAAGACATTTACCTGGTTTCTCTTTTTTAAAAAATATTTTGCAAGAATTAATTTTGACAAGACCAGATCTGAGGAAAGATCTGGAACTGCTGCTATACGTGACAAAATCGAACTTTGTCATAGCTAAAAGCATTTTTTGATGTTCTGAAAATTATATTAAGTTGTTCTTGTTTTGAATATAACGTGTTGGGGGAGAGAATGTATAAGGAAATTCTTGCAGGTTTTTTTTGTATGGAATGTGGGTAAGTTCAGATTGGTGAGAACAAGATGGCTCTGCCACAGAGGAACAATGAGGAAGTCATCTGGTCTGATAAATATTTTGGCTTCGAATTGAGAAACATGAGGTAGTGATTTCTGCTGTGCCCACACAGTCCTGCCTCAGTGACTGGCAGTAAGGTTAGATGATTTCTAAGCATTTGCAGAATCCTGGGTTTAATGTGAGCGTGACAACTTCTTTAATGTTATAGAGAAGATGAGTGGCTCTTCTGAGAGTTAGGAAATAGTGGGATGGAACAGAGTGAGGAAAAAAGGTATTTTGTTGGTTTTCTCTTAAGAGGGAGTATTGAGGTGAAAGTTCCCAAGAATGTTGTGCTCTTCAGTTTTTTATTAGTTCCAAGAAGTGTGGCCAGACTGCCAGGGTGGCAGAGAAGGACTGTGTTCCTAGACAGCAAAAGGCAAGGGAGTGGTTTGGCCAGTGTTGACACCTTCAGACTGCTGAGCCAGAATGGGAAGTGTTGGGTCTAACTCGGCAGGAAAGTCTGGCACTGGGATTAGATGTATTGCAAGAGCTGCCCTCAGAGCCAGGGTGAAGGAGGAAGATCTCTGGTCCCAGACAAGTGCAGGCAGACAAATGTTTAACTTCTTTGTCATCGTTACTTGCATGGTGTCATGTGTTTATCTGTAAAAAAAAAAAGTTATCTTTGTGGGGATTAGGAGGTGAACAATCTGTAGGTGTAACTAGTGACTAGATAATCTTTACTGTGAGTATGTGAATAGCCTTGTGTAAACAGAAGAGTCCAGATTGTTCTGGGAGTAGTGTCTGTAGGCTTTAAAAGACTAAAAAAATAGTCCTTACACACCCTGGACGGCGTCAGGAAAGACTGTCGGTGGCAATTGTGTAGTTTGATAAGCTTGTGACTGATGTGCTGTGAACTAGAAATGGGAGGCTGCCTTTAAATCCCCAAGATCCTTCGTTCTAGGAAAAAAATGAAAAGTTACCTTTAGTTCTGGGGTATGGGTGTGTTCTGTAAAGGGAGAGAGGGAGGTTAACAGGACTGAGGGCAGTGCCAGGGTGATGGGATGTTGCTGAACATTGTCAGCTGAGCAGGCTTGGAGGAATTCAGGAGCTGGAAAGATACTTGTCTGTTGAGCTTAGTCTGGAATTGCTGCATTTCTTTGAACTTTTTTGTTTCTACTCTTGCAACAAAATTTTGCAAAACAAACCCTTGGTTTATACTCTATCTGCCTGGTTTCGGGCAAAGGTGATACAGGGGGTGTGTGCGGAATTAGCTGCCTTCACATGGGCAGGATCTCAATGATGTATGAGTGAAACAGCCCGCTGGAGATTTGTTTCTTGGGATGAAGTTAGGGAACTCAAATTCCATGGGGTCTGTGTGGGAACCTTTGCTGTCAGCTGACAGATTTTGGAAGGGAGTCTTCTCTTCTCTTCTAGAAGGAACGTGTGACTGGGGAAACTGAAATGCTGTAGTGGTTGAAAGAGGAGGCTGGCTGGCTCCCAGTCTGACTGTGTGGCAGTAAAGGAAGCTGCAAAGATCATGAGGGAGACTTGCTTGGAGAAGGGGACATGACTACATGAGAAGTTGAGAGGAGTGATGACTGGGCTAGGGAAGGATTTAGGACATTCAGAAGACTGAGGAAAAACTGGAGCTGAAGAAGTATGTAGCAAGATGTGGAGTTCTTAGAGGATAAAGGCATGGGGAGGTCGTGGCTGTGGCAATGTCAGAGGTGAGGATAGTGAATGTGTGTGCTTGAACATTGTGGTGAAGGGCTGTTGGTGTCTAAATGGAAATTAGTGGAGCTTGGATCTAAAAGTCTTGGCCAGGAGAAGAAGGAAGGGTGCAGAAGGGCGCTCAGATCCTGTATTCCCTCACTGGGCTGGAGCAGCACCAGGGTGTTTGAGTTGTTTTACAGAGCCCTGGGGTGGAGTTGGCCAAGTTCCTGGAGCACAGCATTTTGCAGGGGCTCCACTGTGCCCATGGGATGCCCCTCTGGAAGTGCAGGCTGTGTGCAACTGCTCCTGCCCTCCCTGGGAGCCGGGCTTTGAGCGGAGGAAATCCTGTAGTGTGCTAATGCTAATCACTCTCAAATCAGGAATGTGAAATTTGGGCATGCTTCAAGCATTAATTATAGTGGCTTAATTTCCTTATCTGGTAATGTGGGGATAATGCTACCTCATGGTGGTTTTGAGAAGGTCAGTTATTTAATGCTGACTGTGCATGCCAAAGAAAACTGGAGAGGGTGAGAAAAACAGTAAACGTGTCGAAGCAGGATTTGAGCAGGGCAGAATAAACAAGGTCTGAGGATAAACTGGCATTGCCTGTGTGTGTTAGCTGAGTGTTGCCTATCCAAAAGGCTGAAAGAGGTGGGAGTCCTAACAAGCTGGAAAGAGCAACCCCTCATCCTAGTGCCTGGCAGGCCGTGCACATTAACTGTAAGGAAAACACGTAACTCCCGGGCCGTATATTGTGCAGGTTGTTAGAGGAATAACATGACATTGAGGCCTCTACCCCGCTGCCTGGCTTAGTTGACATAAGGTAATGGATCTTGAGGGGAGCAGCTGAGTAGCAGCCTGATTGCATAAGCCTTTTTTCCAAAGGAAACTGGCTAGCACAATGTGGAGATATAATAAATTTATATTGTGGTGCATGACCACAAGAGGGATCAGACCGCTTGAATTTTCACTTTTGCATTTTTGATTCTGCGTTCTTTCATGTAGCCTGTGTTACATATGGAGATTTTAATTGTCTGACTTGCCAATGATAATATTAGAAATTTGGTTGAGTAGTGTGGGCTTGTCTGTAGTTTGCTTTCTGTCACAGGTCTGTTTCTTGGCTTTAGTCTCTGCAGTAAAAACAAAGCTGCGTTACTGCATGACTTTGATAAATAGATTTATATTTCTGCTTGCACAAGAAGTTATCTCGTATTGTTTGCTAGGTAAGGCTTCATTTCCAATACTCTGTTTTTTTAAGTGAGTATTTTAAAAAGTGACTGTGCCATTGAGTTCAGAACCCATACAGAGCCTGTATTTTATATGAGCTTGATCATTCAAACCTGATTTCTTTCTTCTGGAGCATGAGTTGTATGGTGGGCAAACGTATACAAGACAAATGCTGACCTGAAAGTAACCATCACTTGAATATAATGGACCACAGTCACTTCCTCTTACACCTAATTAGTCCAGCATTTTATTTTAAAATCCATTTGTTTTCTAGGGAGAGTAGAAAGATGCAAAGTTGCTTGAAGGAGAATTATCCCAACTTCTTTCTACTGTGTCCTTCGTCCGCAAATATAGAAGCAGCTCTATCATTGAAAATTTAATGAAGCTTTCATCAGTATGATGCTGTGGCTCTGCATTCTCTGAAATGTATTAATTTTTAATGAGCTTCTAATTCTAATTTCAGGTAACAGGAACAACAGAATATAACCATAAATCTGATTTGTTTGTGAACAGCATGTCCCATGTAATTTGCAGTTCCTTAAGTTGTCACTGATGTTTGGCTGCTTTTGGTAGTTTGGTAAAAA
The DNA here is from genome assembly GCA_013397725.1 of Rhagologus leucostigma. Classification (NCBI taxonomy): domain Eukaryota; kingdom Metazoa; phylum Chordata; class Aves; order Passeriformes; genus Rhagologus; species Rhagologus leucostigma. The sequence continues at coordinate 346,216 of VZTD01005744.1, forward strand.
TGTTTTGGTTCAGACCTTTATATTTTTTTTAAATAATAATCAGCCTCAGCAAACAGAAGCAATGACCTTCAAACAACAAGGTGTTTGTTGCAGTGTCATACTGGAGTATTAGCATTTTTTAAAAATTTGTTTTATTTATTTTCTTAAATTTCTTAGCAAGCCTGGGGTTAGTTCCTTAGTTAAAAAGTACAATAGTGGGAAAATATTTTTGGTATGTGGGGGAGCTGGTAATGAACCAGGAGCTGGTAAACTGAACAAAATATAGCATTGTGGATAATTAATTACAGAAGATGGAAATCGTTTAGGAGTAGCTGTGAAAATACCCTACTGCACTCTGGACAGTCTCAAACTGGAGATACCTATGAAGCATCCAGTAACGTTGCACTGCTGGAAGAAGCAACCAGGCTTGCTTGGCTTTTTCTTACTGGGAGTGAATCATAATGCTGAAAAAATTGTATTGTTTACCAAATTTTATGCAATAACGACACTTATGTGTACATAATTAGATTTTGAATTAGAATAAGAAAGCATTAACACTGAAACATTGTTTTGATCATGTGAAAATACTTTATTGTTCTAGCTACGTTATTTAATTTATGGTTCTTTTATTGTTTCTCATAATCATAATTGACTTTTATCCATAAATATTTAATTTGTGTTTTGGATGTTAATTGCAGGAAAAGGCCACATATAATGTGAGGCCATTGAGAACAGAAACATAAAGTTTAATAACCAGAAACATTCTCTACTACACATAGTATTGCTTTTGTAATAATACAAAGGGTAATGTGTAGAGACGAGATGGAATGAATACTGTTCTTGGCAATGTGCAATTTTTTGTTTCATCTATTAACTTTCTTGAAAAGAAATCTTAGTATAGTACCAGGAGGAAGCTGCACTTGCATGGCACATGTTTGTATCCTGGTTTTTTTTGACAGTTCTTATTTCCTTGCATTGATTTGCGTGGAGCGTTACACCAGCAGGATGTTTTTCCATATATATTTTTAATCCAACTTTTTAAGCACGTTTTAGCAGCTTTGCAAATGAAAACAGTGTGCTGAGGGTATTATATGGATATCCTGAACTGTTTCAGGTATGTGAAGCACCCCTACAATTTTATTCAACCTTTAGTGAGACTTAGCATGTGACCTTGGTGGTCTCCTCGCGGAGCAGACCAAGAGGAGGTGGTGTAGTGGCTTTTCCTGGGAGGTGCAGCTCTGAAGCCTTAGCGCTGCCAGCATTGGCACAGGCTTGGGGGGAGTCCCTGAGAGCACAGCCAGCCAGGATGGGGCAGGGATGGTGCCATTCCTGCCCTCAGTCAGCTCTGCCCTGCTGCCACGGGAGGCCTTGCCCAGGGGAAGGAAGCTGTGGGAAATGCAGCACAGCCTGCGGTCCCTGCGGCACGCTGCGTTGTAATCCCTGCTCTGGATTGTTCCCTAGTGCATGGCCCTGCAAGAACACCGCTTTTTTACCTTTTGAACAGTTTAGTAAATGATTTTCAAGGCTTTCAGAGACTCCTTCCTTACAAGATCAGATCTGGTGTGGGCAATTAAATCTGAGACGTCCTCAAGTAGGAAAGTGAACGTTTGCATGCTGGTCTGTTCTGGGGACTTCACCCGGGGCAGTGCCAGCTCTGTATCAGTGATAGACACTTCCACTGTGGACTGATTTCCATATTTACTGAATTTATGATGGCTAATTAGAAAATATCAATTTTCTAGCTAGAATTCCCATTTCCTAGCCGTTTGGAACGCAGAGCAGTATAACAGAGGAGTGGATGAAGGAACTATGTTAACAAGGCTGTTGTTTCAAAAGACTGGCTCAGTTTATCAGGTGCTTGAGTGCCAGTGTAGCCTCACTCCTGCAAGTAGCCCATAGAAATAGTGAAAATCTGCATGTGATGATTACTTTTAGGATCAAACCCCTACTATTTATTTTCACTTCTAAAAAATGTACATCAGTTTTTCTGACAGTTGTTTTTCTGTTAAATAGTTTACTTAACACAGACAAACAGTTTATTTAAGATAAGTTGATAGCACCAGACTTGGAGCTTGTCCTAATACAGTCACTTCTCATATTTGGCTTGGACTATTTACAGTAGAAGCTGAAGGTGATTGAGATGGGAGAGAGGTGTAGGTTTGTGTCATCTCCGCCTTTAAATATGATCAGTTCAAAGGTCTTAAATGGCTGTCCCTCATCTTCTTCTGAGTGATACCAGACCTTTTACTTGCCAGTCTTTAGTTTGACTAGGTCAGCTTTTGACTAGGGATTGTGATAAACACACCAGTCCAACTTCGTTTCATTATGAGAGAGCATTTTTTTTTGTGCAAGTTTGGAGCAACTACGTTAATAAAACTCTGTTTATTTTTCTTTCCTAGTATCTGCAGGATTTTCTTTCCAGATTCTTTAAGGATAATTTGAGTACTGTTACCTCGAGTCTGTTGAGGAATGTATAGATTGCACATAAAATCTACATTCCAAGCTTTGTTTTAGAGTTTAGCACCCAGAAGTTAGAAAATTGCAAAATAAGGACTCAGGCTTAGTGTGGTTGCTCTGTATATATGGGAGGGTACTATTATTGACATAGAAGAGTGTTTTTCATCTTGCAGGACATGTTTTATGCTATTATCACAATATTTTAATCAAGCAGATGCAGTGAATAAGAGGATCATTGGTTTCTTCCTTTTCTTTAGCATTCTTGATATAAAACTTTTTATGGCTATGTATTTCTTCTGCGATATTAAAGCAGTGCTGCCTCATCTTACGGATGAGAAAAATAATGGTTTTACGGGGTCTCTACATTTTTATATGTGCTAAAAGGGGAATGTAGAACTTCTTTTCCATCAGCACTTCATCTTCAAATGCACAGCCTGCTTCCCCAGCAAACAAAACCAGCCTTTTGAGAGCCTCATAATGTAAAGTGTTAAACTTAGAATGTGCCAATCCTGTGAGTAGCTGTTGGGCATTCCAGAAAAGAGTATTTGCATTAGTTAAGGTAATTATACTTCAGCTTTTCTCTGCAGTATAATTTTGGTATTTTTACTAGTTTTGTTTTATCATAGAGCGTTAAGGAGTTGGAATGGACCTTAAAGGTCATCTAGTACCAAACCCCCCTGCCATGTGCAAGGATACCTCTCACTAGACCAGGTTCTTCAAAGTCTTAAATTCTGTGTTACAACATTTACCTTTGCCAGGCATCTGTGGTCATGCCCTTTCAGTGTTATTGTTATTGCTTGTACCCAAAACGTTATGGTTTTCCCCACACTCTGCTTCCGGCACAAATGAGCTTTGTGACTGGCCTGGTCGGTGCAAAATATTTTTATGCTTTGGACATGATCAGACATCACTGGTGATGCCTTTTATGTATAAAGACAACAGGAAGAGAAGTGGTGTGGTTAAGAAAAAAAGTAAAAGTTACTGGCTGCAGGTGTGTATTGACTTCCACTTGAGCCTCCGTGGTTACTCCAGCTAATTAAAATCCAGGTGTTCCCTGTATCACATGCCTGTCCCATCCTCATGTTCCAACCCTCTTTTTGGCACTGAATGGTGAATCAGTTCAAGGAGGTGATCTCTTTCAGGATTTTAGAGTAATTATCAGCTGAATTAGCTCCTTGTACTGCTCCTGGGACCTTGTGCTGTTGTAGAGGTTGCAGGGCGGATCTAGAAGTACGATAAACTACTGTAGGACTAGACTTGACCTTGCACTTGTAGTAGCCATGTTTGATGCTAGTAAAAATAGATCTATAAATCTGTATGAGGTACCTGCATGTGTCTTTGTTGATAACTTTAGTGCTGTGCCAGGATAGCGCTGTCCTGGTAACATTCCTACAGCCTAAAGTGCCCATGTAGGTGTGTGTCAGCCATGCAGAAAAAACTTTGATCTCAAATGATCCCACACAATTTCCCCAGTACATACTGTGGGAGTTAAGGTTTGTTTTAGTTGGCAACCTGAACTTGCAGAGGCCCTATTTGTCTTTTGCTCAAACACAGTGTGGCTCGGATTTGGATTTAGCTTAAACAAATTGCAAGGAACTGCCTCTTCATGTTTTGTAAAGTTTTTTCCTGAAAATAAAAGGATCACTCGTGGATTACTGAAAGTGTTGCAATTTGAAAAGAGTTAAGATGGGGAGGAGACAACTTTCTTCTTGAGGTGGGGGAAGAGTTTTCAGATCTCTTCTCATTTAGATATTTTCATGGTCCTTTCACAACTTATGCAGGGATTTTGTTCACAGTGGGCTTCTGACATTATCACCAGTGTGAATGAAAAGCTGGTGTGAGAGATTAATCAGGAAGGTGCACAATATGGTCCTTGATAAGATTTATGGGTTTTGTTTGGCTTATTTTTCTTCTCTACATAAATGAAAATGAAGGTAATACAAAGCAAAATCTATCTGAAGGGTAGTAGGAATGGCAGTGAAGCAAGTTTGATATTTGATGCATCATGACTGTTGTCACCAAACTGCTTTTTCTCTTTTCTCTCTCTTTTTTTTTTTTTTAAACATTGATTACACTGATAGTAGCCAGAAGACCTTTCATGAGTTCCAATTCGGAGAGTTTTCTGCAGGTAAAGGAAAAATTCCTGAATGAGCTGTAGTCTAAAAAGTAAACAGATTTGAGCAGGGAAGGTGAAGATATAGTGGGAACAAGAAACAATTTCTCCTGAGTTCGTTGATGCGGTGTCTCATGCTAAAGTGGTTGCTCGGTTTCATGCATTAGTTTTCAGCAGAGCTCCGGGATGGGAAATAACACTGGAGTTAGAAGTCCATGGAACATAGATTTAAGTATTCGTTGCTTTTAATCTCTGTGGTGTTTTTCCTCACCTTCCTTGGAGCAGAGCAGGTGATCTGGTGTCAGGGGGTGTTTGTTTAGTGTCAGAGAGATCACATGTATGCAAGTCATCTTTGTCCCCATCTTTCTTGTCCCCTGGCTTGGGAAGCCGTCCCACAACTTCTGTCTGTGCTGGTGTGTGCAGAAGGAGAGAAGGACAGGAAAAGTCACTCTCCCATCAGCCTCCTGAAAGTACTGTGTGTCCCCAGGAGTGTTAAACTTGGGGTCTTTTCGAAGCGTAATAGATGCTGTACAGGTGAGTCAGCCTTTTGTGCTAAGGGCCAGGTGCTTGACTTATTTTCAAGCTGGCATGGTAGGACACACTGGCGTTCATCACATTTGTAAACACTCCTCAGAGTTGAGGAAGGCTTTTGTCTTGTAACCGGTTTTCCTTAATGTTCCGGGAGTGACTGGCTTGACGCATTTTCCCCAGGTGGCATCAGCAGCCTGTGAAACACAGAGGAAGCATTTCTGCTCAGTGACCTTTCCAGCAAGGTGATCTTCAGGGAGGACAACCAGGAGTGAGTGTCTGCACTTTTGGTGCTGTGCCGAAATAAGTACACTTTTGACTCCAGAACAGGGAGCGGAAGGCTCCATGTCTTGGACCAGTCCTTGGGCAATGCAGTTCTTGTCCTTGCTTTTCTGCTGTATGTGAATTTGATGGTTAATAAGTCATTCCTGCAGAGCGGGAAGAGAGACCTTTTGGTTTTAGTGGTGGGAAGATTGTTGCTGGTGTTGGGAGTGGAATAGGGCGGGTTGTGGTCTGTTGTGCTGCGTTTTATGTCAAGTTTAGTCTCTCACTTTTCTGGATGAGTGTTCAGGTTTCCTTTTAATAATCTAAGTCTAAGTAGTCTAATATTAGTCTAAAAACTCATGATTCATTTTTATAGCCTTTGTTTTCCAACAAATTCTGGAGAGTATTTGTAGCAAAGAACAAGTGAAAAGTAGTGTCTGGTGAGTTTTCCACAATATGTGGTGTAAGTATGGCCTCGCTGCTGGGGCTGCTTGCAGAGGGGAATGTTGGGCAGTCCTGGACCAACGCAGTGTTGCTAGGGAAAGCAGAAACTCCAGTTATATGGGGTTTATCCAGCACATGTAATAAGTGTTTTCTCAAGTGTCTGTATCTGTTTTTTTTTCTTTTCTCCTTTCTGTGTAGTGGGTTTTTTGTTTGCTTTCGGTAGGCCATTGTCTTGAGGGGCCTGGTCTTGCAAACAGTAATGAACAGGTTTTTTGTTTACCGGTGATACCTGTGAGACTGTTCAAATAAGTATATGGAGCTGAATCCAGGACCTCCTTGAAGTCCACCAAATACTGAGGTGTTGTTTCCCCTTCTTCTGTGAGACCTCAATTCCCAGAGGGCTGTGAATCCAGTTCACCTCTCCCAGTAGTAACTCACTGAAGGATTAGGCCATTTCTTTTCATAGTAAAAAAGACCTGAACATATTCACATTTCAACATGTTATGTCTGAGAATGTACAAGCTGCGAGCTGTTGTTCAGCCACACATTTTTAGCTTATCAGTGATGAAGTCTTGAGTGTTAACATGCCTGTTAAACGGGTATTTTGGGCATGTGAAAAGCGACTTAATTGTATATTGTCAAAACCAAAGAACCTCTTTTGGCCTGGCCGTTTAATAGACTGTTTAGCCTCACTTGAATCTGGTTTTGACAAGAGCTGCGGAGCAGAAATCACATGGGTTTGTCTTTCAGTATTCACTGCTGTGTAGGTGGGGGTATGAGGCAGGTGCTGGTAACAGCTTGAACTGTCAGACTTTGTGCCCAGAGTGACAATTGCTGCCTCTCTAGCAGAACCTAAACATACATTATCATATTAGTGCATTCACATCTTTATGCAATTAAACCGTATTATGTTTTAAGCTGCCTCCACTGTGCGCGTTCCCACAGTTTTAACAGTTTATCTTTTAAAGCTTATGAGAATTTGACTGAGATTCAATTCCACCTGTATAGCGCATGCAGCAGTGGAGTGTGATTGTATCTGTGTGGTTTAAGTGCAGCTGCCCTGAGAAGTGAGAGTGCTCCAATCAGTATTGTCAAGGTCTTCAGCAACCAGATAAGAGGGAATGACCAGCAGGAAATACTCCTTTGTGGGGGAGAGTCTTTGTTCCATGAGAACACTTTCAGATAAAAGGTGAAAATTGATCATCTTGGCATTCCATTGCCTTAAAATTACGTAAGGGCTGGTCAGCAAGGAAGTTTCCTTACAGTGTTTAATAATACTGATTTCTGCAGAAACCCCAGTATTTCACAGGTGCCTCAGTTCTATCGCTTGAAATTTTTGCAGATGAGTACTTGCCAGTTCTGGAAGCTGTTATGTATATTGCTGTTAAGGTGATATTTTGGGGTGGAGTATTTTTTTTTGAGTAAGCATCTATGTCTTAAAACTGTCTGAGTCGTGTATTCTATTTTTTAATACAAAATGGTTTTGAAGGCTCAGCGTGTTGTAGTGGTCGAGATACGCCACTAAGCATAAAGAGCCATGGAAATGAATCCTGAAAGGAGGGAAAAGAGTATCATTTATGTCCCTAGGATCACTTAATTAATTTACACATTTATTTATTCCTAATGACCTGGGCAACCCTTGTTCGCAAGGTAATTAAAATAGGGTGATGGTTCCAATTTTAGGGCTGACATCCCGCTGCCCCAGTTAACTGAGGGCAGGTGTTGGTGGCAGGGCAGCAGGTAATGGTTGTGCTTCACCTATAGAGACAGGACAGTTCTTTCTCTCTTGGATTCAGTCATCTTGGGAATGTGGCCTGATCGTTCTGATTTCCATGACCAATTGTTGCATGTGTTTTCACCGGGGAATTTTGTTAAACTGGTTAACTTTGTGTCTTGGATTCATGTCGTGCTGCAGTGGGTGTCACCAAACTCGTTTTACAGGGTTTTCCAAGGAAAACACCCAGTATGGTGTTTTCTGCCCTGGGTGGGCTGTAAATGGCTTTTTCAGTTGAGCTGTAGTTGCTTTTCAGATACTTGAGTTGCGCAATGGCACCGTGACTGATGAACCGCAGCCTGTGTCCCTAACTGGATTCTTTTCAGGCTTTAATTGTTGGGTGCAATAGCCAGGGTGCAATCTTCAGTATCTACAAACAACCCATCTTTGCCTTATCTTTGGATCCCTTTGCTTTATTTTCACTAGTGAACTTGGCTTATGTGCTTTGTGAGAGTAGGGAAGGTGATCACTTTTCTATAACATCCTAATATTTCTTGGAGAAAATGCTGGTAAACTATGGAACACCTTACACATCTATCCAAAATGTTGCATGTGGTTTTAGGGGATGGAAGCACCATGGATTGCCCATAAAAAGCTGAAAGTTAAGGAAGTAGCTGAAGTTCACGGGAATCTGAGAGCTTTAGAGAAATTAACAAAAATGTGGTATAAATAGCAGGAATATAAAATAGCATCATAAAATTATGAGAGTAGATAATTCAGTCTCGTATCTCCTTAGAGATTCATTTTTGGGTAGAGAGTATTAAATATTTTGCACAGGTCCAGCTTGCTTTGGTCAAGAAAGTTAAAGGTGGTCAGTGTTATGTGGGCACCACAAAATGTCAGGAATTGGAGGGGTCATTGCTTTCTGAAAAACTGCTCCTTTGCTTTTTTGTTTCTTCGCTGGATCTCCCAATTGTTTGTCATGATGGATTTGCTAGTGGCTGTTGCTTTCTGGAAGGATCTGTAGAATCAAAAAATTACATGTAAAATAGATGTGTTGATTTTTAATTTTTATTTTTTCAGTGGGTGGTTGTGAAAAAATCCTTTTCATTATTGTCTACAAGCTTACAATTTGATTGAGACTAGGAGCATATAAAAAGCATAAAATTCTGTGTTTTGAACTTCCTGGAGTTGTGTGCTCAAGGGTGTTCTCCCCTGATTTGTTTTAATTTGACTGCTCTAGTGGTACTAGATAATATCAAGCATTTATTGTGTGTGATTTATATGGATAGGGAAAATACTATTCACTGTTTCTCAGGCCAGGAACAATGTTCTTTACACAGGGCCTGTAATACAGCTGTGAGCCTAAATAAATGCTGCTTTTGAATACGTGCACAGATCCCGTATAATTATGGAGAAACGTGGTTTGTTATGAGGGAACCTGCAGCACTGTGGAATGCTCCTCAGCTGATGTTTGGATAAAACAGATCAGCTCAAATATTGTCTGGAACTGATCATCTGAATCTTGGGCCAGATTTCCTTTTCCTTACTTGTTTTCAATGGCTCTTTAGCTAAGCAGGGGGAGTAGCGGGCTGTGGTGGCACACAGCATATGGACGTAGCCATGGATAATGGTGGGCTTTGGTTGTCTGAGTGATATTTACAGCTGAAGTAGTGAATGGAAATGGAGAACTCCCTCTTTCCCATTAACATTACACAGAGATAGGAATGAACAAAATGAGTAAGTTAGACCTGTCCCACAGAGGGTGGCAGGTGGGGTTTATGCTAGAACAGGCATTCAAAAATACTCTTCCAGGCTATTTCCACACATAAAAACGAGCCACACACAAAATCCCAACAGTCTGTACTCTGAATTTGCTGTACATGGGAGGAACTTCACATAATGAAGAACAGATTTGTGGGTATTTATCTGACTTCAAATCATTTGACAACAATTTGATCATGATCATCTCACCAGTGTGGGGTGGCAGCTGTGTGTCCTCCTCCCTCTTGTCCCAGCGCCTGCATCCGCTGCTGAGTAACTTCACTGGGGTGTTCTGCTTTGTGTGGTTTGTGGCAGAATGGGTACTGAGATAAGTCCTAACAGGAACAGAATGTATTTTGTTAAAGCTTTTTTGCTTTCGTCTTTTTGATCCCCTGTTAATACAAGCTGTCTCACTTCTTGCTCCCTCTGTGCAACTGATTCTCCTCGTTGCTTTTCCTACTAACAAACGCTGAAAGGTTGAATACGCATCACGAATTTTGATCATGATAAAATTCTTTGAAATGTGCTGCAACTTTGAGAGAACAGCTCGTGTTACGTCTTTGCAATGGTGAGTAATGTGTTTGCTCGTTCTGTCCTTTGTGTTTGATAACCTGTGAAGCTCCCTCCAACTTCACTGGAGTAGGGCTGGGTTTTTATTCACTGCAGTCTGTAGGAAGTGGTTGAGATGCCAGCATAGCTAATGAAGGTCTGACATGTCCTCCTTATTTCTAATACCTAAAAGTAGTTGCATTGAATATGACCTTACAATTTAGCTTCAAAAAGTTTGCATGACCTTCACCAAATGGTTTAAATGGTAGAATAGCAGTTGCCATTTATTTTTGAGCTTGAGGAAAAAGCATTTTTTGGAACAATTAAATTTAAAATGCAAAAAAATGTTCCCTACCATGCTTTAAGTAGGTCAGGATTTCTGCCACCCTTACAAAGGAAATTGAAATCTGACCTGCTCAATGGCCAGGGTGTGATGGGGGAAGGAGGTTTTGGTGTGTTTTTCTTTTTTTTTTTTTTTTTTAATAAGTACAAAGATACTTTTCTTTTGAGATTGTTTCACTAGCCACGTATTGTATGTATACTGTGGGGTATTTCAAGACATCCCTGAAATATTTATCATGCTGTGTCCCACCAAGAATGTAATCTTAAGGTCTCCACTGTTTATGGAGCACAGTCTATATTTTATCTCATGCTGAGAAAAGATGTGATAATGGTTGTTTGGGGATTATGTGAAAATGAAGTGAGGAATGACCCTTAAAAATTGGTAGGAAGTGGGAGATTCCCAAATGAGACCAGGGAGGCTGGGAAACTGAATTGCTACTGTGGGGCTTTTCTAATGAATATCGTCTTTGCACTTGTAATGGGGGAAATTGAGACTGGGGAGAGAAAAAAGCATTTAAAGAAAGTGCGCTAAAAATCTGTTGGGTTGCAGGAGTTAAAGCTAAACCTGTAACTCGGGGAACGTGTTCTTTGTCAGTGCTGCAGTTTCAGGGAGTGCAGGCACAGAGCCTAAGAAGGTGCCTGTGGTGCTAAAGATCATCAGTGGATCAAAAGTGCTGGGAAGTGATCTGATGTCAGTGAGTTTCAGGCACAAGGTAGCGCAGCCACTCCTAAATAAGCGGCCCATTGCAACAGGAGATACTTGACTTGATTTTGGGTTCATTCTTTACATCTCCTTTAACTTTTTTAGGTTAAAAAAGAAAGTAGATTTGGCGAAACATTTCTTTTTAAAACATACTTGCCTAGGCTTATTTCTTGAAAGATTAAGTCTGAATTTGGATGAAACATGGCAGTAAAGTGTTATAGCATCACATTTTTTGTTTGTTTTTCTTTCTTCCGGTGAAATTTTCTGCAACTTAATGTTAAGAATATTTTAGGCTCTGCTCTGTGAGATATTAAAGGAGTTCATAGAGATCATTCTTCCTTCTCTGATGTACAACTATTCAAATTGCAGTAGTAAAGCCAACAGAGATTTAGCAAGTCGTTCTAAATGGTGCTTTAGGGCAGTGAGTAAATAATGCCCCAATCAATTGAAATTTCAGTAGGGAACTGGGATATGATGTAAAATTACCTACATTAGTGTAGAAAACTCATGTGATCTCAACAGCAGAAATACTACTGAGTCCTTAGTATTCAAAGGCTACTGGTGCTTTTGGTCTGTCTCACTGAAAAGGCAGCAGGCTTGAAAAGCGCGTTGTTCCCTGAGGCTGGGTTGGACTGAAGAGGAGGGAATGATGGTCTGTTGAGTCATGCCCACCACCTTTGCTGCAGAAAGGGTTTTTTTCATGCTAGTAGAATATATCTCCATATTAAATTGCATGTTTTATCTGAAGTGTAGGAGAAGCTGAGGATTCTTACTCCAGTTTTCTTCTGTGTGTTGTATCAGCTGTCAGACAAGCAGAATGGTGTGATCTTACCTTCTCTCTTTCCACAATGTAAAAAAATTGATCCAAGTGTATCAAGTTTGGGTCTCAGACATATACATATTATGGTTTATGCCAGATAAGATAAATGAATTGCTTTTTGATAGAAGAATAGTAATCTGTGTTCAGTTTGGGAAAACTGCTTTAGACTGATGGCTAAGAGTGATTACTGTTATGAGCAGAAGGAGCAGATGATTGAATACTGAAAAAAAAATTTTAAAGGAAGACAAGCATAGCCCAGATGTTCTAAGATGCATGTAGTTTTAGCTTGTCTCTCTCTTTTTTTGTTTTTCTTCCTAAGCTATTGTTGTTTCAGGATTTCAGTTGTTAGAGCACATAACCAGGACCATAGATAAGACTGGAGAAATGGTCTTCTTTACCAAAACTGGTTGCTTATTGAAGACAATCAGGTCATCAAATCCTCCCCTTGTTAACTTACAAAACTTTTAAAAACTAAGTAACGTTAATTTTTTTTAAACTGCTTTTTTTGTCCCGTTACTCCTGTTGATTCTGATTCCAGACCCCCACTATTGTGTCTGGTGAGAAGTACAATTTCCAGTATAAAGTTTTACTCTGTTGGTTGGACTTGTTATAGTTCCAGTAGCTTTTTCTACTGTTTTTCCTGAAAAGCCAATCTTCCTAATCTTGTGGTCATCTAGTTGTCTTTTTGTGCATTTATAGGATGAGCTCATCTGTTTTGAGTGTGATTGGCCAGAACCACACTGGTCACTTCAGGTTAAACCTCACATCCTGCTGCTAACTCTTTCAAACACCAGCAGCTCTTCTGCTGCCACCTTGGGTTCCATGTGCCTTTTCCTGACTGTACCACATGGCAGAGGGACCACGAGGTACTATTTAATTGGTATAGGGCTGTCACTTTCTCTACTTGATGCTCTTTAAGTGATGAGCTCCCAGTGACTTTGTGACTTGTTTCAAATGCATGAATTCGTTTTATTCAGTTGTGTTGCCTTCTGTTTCTATTGTGGAAGGACTTGGCTGTAAAATAGTCTTGTGTGCTTTGTGTAAAATACTCCGCAATAATTTGTCGTGGTCTTTTGACGTTCTTATTTTTAGCAATTCTGAAAAATAGTATTTACCCTCTATCTACTACCCCATGTGTTATTGCACTGCTTGTGTTTTAACTGCTCATTGACTCAGCTTTTTAGAGGTGTGTAGATCAAGCAACTTGTAGGGTACCTTGAAGTAATGATGGACGCTTTTTGGGTCTTTTTTCTCTCTTCATACTTATGGATCAAGATGAACTAGCTGGGTATGCCCCAAAAGCTTTGGAAGAAGGAAGGAGAAATTTTAATAGACAGCATTGGGTGCTGTTGATTGAGAGGCTGGGAAGGGAAGAAGAGCTTTTTATGCCCTCCCACCCAGTGGCTATCCCTGGGATCTTAGTTTAGGGATCTTGTTCAAACTGTAACCTTCTTGTGTGGTGCACCCAATGGGAGAGTTTATCTGGCTGAAAAATAACCCAAAAATAACTGTGTGGCTGCACAAATGTTACCCTGGCCTGTGGCAGAGGACAGCAGGGGAAGGACAGTGCACAGCAGTGCAGGTAACAGCAGCTTCTCTGGCATTGGTGCTCACTTAACATGTAGGGATACACTTCTGGTGTTCCCAGCTGAATATATAAACTCAGAGTTGTTTGAACTTTTGCTCCTTATCAGAATGGCAGATGATGTCTTAACATTTGAGTTTGGCCATTCATTTGTAATTACAAAGAAAGAAACAGTTGATTTCATTGTATCATAAACCAAGATTTATGCAGGAGCTCCCACTTGGTCATGGCAACTTGTTCTTTCAGTCTTTGCAAACCAAGCAAGCTTAGTGGTGGGAAGGACATCACTTTGTTACTCTTTGTTTTTTGAGCACTGATAGGGGTTTCAGAGCTAGCCAGGATGAGGACGATGCAGTTATTGCTCCACTAGGCTGTTTTTTCAGTTGTTTTTAATCGTGTGTACATACACCCACACTGTCTCTGTATTTGAATAGCTTGAGGAAACTGGGCTGTGTACTTTTCATGCTTCGAGTCAAACACAAGTCTGTGCTCTTGGCAGGAATTTGGCTTGGTTCCTCCCAATAGCTGGGAGAGATGAGCCAACATTTGTAGATCACTCAACAGTATCTTTGCAAAAGATAGGTCAAGATTTTAGTTTTTGAGAGACTTTTGAAGCCTTGCATGTTTCCTGTTGAGACCCCAAACCACTGTTGTTTTTTGGAAAACCTCGGTCGTATGCCTGGCTCTCTGACAGATGTGTCTTATCAACTTTATCTTCTTACTCTGAGATTAGACATGAAATACGGGAGTGTCTCATGACAAGCCCTCAGTAATGTGGTCAGGATATCCCATCATTCCACAAATACCTTTTAATGTTTTTTCCCTTTTACCGTAAAGCTGCATTTCCTTGTCTTGTTCCCACATGCTGTTGTTGCATTGTAAAATGCATTGAAAATACAGGACAGAAAGTAAAAGTCTTGTTTCGGATCAAGCAAAAGATTTGTTGTGACTGTTTTGCGTCCCCCAAGTATTTATTTTTTGTTGTCTGTGTTTTAGTTTTTTCCATGTGATTTCTGTCTTATGCAGGTGTTTGGTGTGACTGAGTAAGTGAATGCTCAGAGTACCTGAGTTAGTAAGACTTGTAAGCTCTGGGGGCAGTTCAGCCCACACCACTGTGTAGGACTTTCTCACAAAGTAAGAAATGGATATGAGGGAGAAGGGAGCAACATATCTTGTGTGGAGTCTGGTGTGAGATCTCACGCTTGTTAATGATAAGTATGTTTGTCTTGTGAGACAGTGGGTGACACTGAGCTGGATTGTGTCTGAAAAAGTGCAGTTTCTGCAATTTAGACAGACATGGCAAATTTCATAATTGTGACTTAAGTTGAGGTGTGCTGTGGGCAGCTGTTGATCCTGGTAACTACTTAATTTGATATTTGCTGAGAACTCTGAAAACTTGCAAAGTTCTCACTGAAGGAGAATAAAGCATAATAAAAAAGGTTATTGACACAGTTGAATTATTATTTTAGTGCATGTGTTTGCCCAGTAGACCATAATGGATTTGGAGTAGTTGTTCTGGTACACTGAGTAAATTCTGGGTCGGTTTTGGTGTGCCTAGTCATTGTGAAAGCACTTATTTCTCAATGCCACACAGCTGCTCTTGAAGTGTCAAGAATTGGCCTGTCAAGTACTGGCCTGTTGTTTGACCAGACTGGCAGAATGGTGCTGTAAGACATGTTTTTATGATTGTGCCCTTAATTGACTAGGCAGCACTATGTCAGAAAGAACTACTTTTATTTAAATACCCATAGAAATATTTTCTCTATACTATCCAGAGTTAATAACATAGAAGCTTCTTTAATTTTTTTTTTCCTAGAGAGGAGGAAAGGCTCATCTGTACTGGATAAAAGTGATTTAAGTTTTAGCTTGCTGCAAACTCTCTTGTCAGGTCCAAGTCCCTTGAAATGGTTTTGTAGTGGAGATGTTGAAACACAATGGGTGGTGGAAATGTTTGTTTATTATTAATTGACTCAGTATGTCTTTTTCTTTTTTTCTTTTGGAATGCCCGTCAGTCAAGGCTGTTGTTCAGCCACTACCTGGTCTGCTTTCTTTCTGGTGCAGTTGAGATGAACTGGTCTGTATAGCAGAGTATGTCCATGGGAGTTTGGAAAGTAGGATTAACTGTGGCAGAGTGTCTCCTAAATTTTTGAGATGTTTGGGCTCATTTAACCTCCTCCTTTCTGCAATACAGAGCAGAACTTGTCTGACAAAACAAAAACGAAACAGAAGTGGTGTGTGTGCATCCTTTTCCCAAAAGATATAAATAGTCTAGAAGGAGGATTGTGTTCTCAGCAGCTTGGCAGATGACGCTGAGAATTGATATAACACAGATATAGGCACAGCACCGGAGTCTCTTTTTGCTTTGTTGCTTAAAGGAAGGGGTTCAGATCAGCTCTCTGGATACTTCTGAAAAAAAATGAAATGTTAACGAAGCAATCTCCGAGATTTTGTGTCACTGTGTGTGTGACTGGGCCGAAGAGAAGGGAGCTGCATATAGCTTATCAACAGTGTTTAGAACCGCAAAATTCTCATCTGTTGATTGATAGAGTTGTGGTTCCTGCCTGGAAGCTGAGATGTGTCCAATTGCCATGATGAGCTGTAGCTCCACATGGCACGTGGGCTGCCTGTGGGATCTGTTTATTTACTAGTTGAGCACAAGACCCATTGTTGTTTTTTTGGCCAAATAAGGTTTTGAGAGCGTTCTGAAGTTGTCTTCTTACAAGGTGAAAACAGCAAAATCCCCATTGGTAGAACTTCACAGAATCTGAACAGGAATGAGAGAGAGAGTAATTGGTATCACCTTCTCCCAACTCCCTCTTGTATTTGGCAGTCAGAGATAGCACAAAACATACAGGCAGCAGCTACTGCAAGTACTTGAATAAGGATTTATGGATTCCTGAAGCTGAGGTGTGAAAAGAGTGATTTTTATCCCTAACTCCCTACTGATTTCTTAAGCTCCTTTACTCTGAGGCTCTCAGAAGCACTTGATGTCACTGGAGTCACGCTTCTCTTTCCTCTGCTTTTCGTCCCTATCCTGTAACATGGGAAAAAATGGCTTTAGCTCGGTTCTTTTGACTCTTCTGGATCACAGAGGTCATGGTTGCTGCAGACTCCAGGAAGAACCTGCCTTCTAGGCTGTGTCTATTAGTCCATCAGCCCAGAAAATAAAGCTGCAGTGGCCAACTGCAAATAGTTGATGAGCTCTTGGCTATGTAGCAGAAACCACTGTGACTTGTTAAATGTACTGAAGGTTGTGAAATAAACAGGTTTGACAGCTGCTCCCTCCAAACTGGGCTGTTCTTGTCTCAGTTCAAGAATCACTGCTTGAGAACATCAAATTGTCTCATCCAAGCTAAACGAAAAGCCTGGGGATGTTTCTACAAGCATCTTCGATTTAAAAATCTAGATGTGATTCTGTAAGCTTTCTCATGTGTGTATTTTCTGCTCGTTTTTAATATTCCCTCCCCATAAATCCATTTTCATTTCTGTAAGTAAATTTCCCTCTGACATCAGAATTGAGGAACAAGTGAAAACATCATTTTTGCCGATTCTTTCCACTCCTCTTGTTTGTGGTTCAAGTATTGGCTATGTATTGAAGACCGTATTATAATTTTTTAATCAACACTGTTTTTTCCGTAGTAGAGAGGATCACTTGTTTTGTGAGTTACTTTAAATAACAGAAACATCTTGGTATAAAAGCTGAAGACAGAGGGGCTTAGAAATTCTAGGTATTTGATACTGTTTAATGAATGTATCTACTAAAAATAGGCTTTGTGAAGAAGGGTGGTAACTCATTCTGTAATACTCCTAGTCAACTACAAAAGCCATAAAGATTTTTTTCTGAAAGGATTAATGGCTGCATATCTAAAGTCCTGCAAATTTTTGTAATGCTCAGCAGAATCTAAAATTTTCAGAGAATATATTGTGCTCCTGCTTGTGAAAATAGCTGTTCCCTTAATCTGTTTTGTTTGCTCCCTTGCCAGCCAAGCTAGAAAAGTGAGCAGCACCATCAAGCTATGCTAATGTTGTGAGCCATTTTCATCTTTCAGTGTCCCAGAGGGTTGATTCCTTATCTGCCATCATCCCTGCATGAAGTGAATGTGTGCATGTGTGGGGAATGCAGGACTGGGCACAAATCTTGTACCCTTTGAAGACACTCTGTCCAAAACAAACACTTAGTTCCCAATAAGTGTAATTTAGTTGATAAATATCTTAACAGCTTTCTGGGGAGGAACTTCTGCTTGTTTTCTGCAATGTACCAAAAGCATTTTTGGTACGATCCTGAAGCCCTTGAACATGAGGGCCTGTGGTACTGTTTGTGTGTTGATGGTGCCAAACCATGTAGATGCTTTATTATTTGTTTTCCTAAAAAATCTGGTGTTGCTCTAGACTGCTCAGAGACTGGGCCTTTTGTTTAGTATTTCATGGGGATGAAAGAGAAGAACAAGAGAGATAAAACGAGTGTCCCTGAAATGAAAATGAGCTTTGTAATGTTTATTGGTGTCAAAGACCAGGAGACTTTATTGTTCCTGGGTGGCATTACTGATAGCTGTCTCTGTTGTCTGTCCATATGTAAGTCCCTGGGCATTTTCTACTGATACCTTCATCATGATTACCTGTTCTCAAGATACAAACTCAAATCCAAAAGGTAATGAAATGTTTTAGTTAGTGTGTGAAGCAGAATACAGATTGCAGAGACTGTGCAACCTTGGTGTGAAGAGGAGAAGCAGCAACATCACACCCTGAGTGTTTGTTTAGATCTCACGTGAAGCTGTTGTCTTCAGACATACTCAGTATTGAACAAACGTATGGATGTGATTTTTTTAAAGTATGAACATTTGTCATCATTAGTTTATACAGCTAGCATATCTGCATACATAATACACATGCAAATGAAAAATTGCCTATTTAAGGCTCCTAATTTAAGAAAACACAGAGTCATCTGTTTTGGCCCTGATTTGAAGATGAGTTAAGCAGGTGCTTTGGTGCTTTGCTCATTTAGGGAAAGCCACGTATGATGGCCAATGAAAGACGTACAGAATGATGTCCTGCTTCCACAGTCAGCTGTCTTTATACTAAGGCCAATGGGGAAGAGTTGGTCTTGGAAAGAAATGGAAGGATCTCCTGAACTGATGTGGTCTGTGTGCCATGAGGAGCTCTCTAATAGCAGCTGTGGTGTTGGGGTGTCCCTCTGTGCTACTGAATGGGTTGGGTACCTTTGGTGAAGTCACAGAAATTGCTCCGTATCTTTACTAACTAACTAAATAATCCATATGAAAAAGAAATGTATTTTTAAATTTTACAGTGCAAGGTGATTTTTTTCAAGTCACATTTTGAAGTAATTATTTCAAGATGTGAAAGAATTCATTAAATCCACCTTTATAACAGTCTGCCTTCCTGGAGATGACACATGCTCTGACTTCAGCGGTCTGCAGCAAAACCAAAAGGAATTCCTTTGAGCAGAGTTTGGGAAATGGCTTTTTTCCTTCCTCAAGAATCAGATGGAAATGTGTGACCAAACATTGCCAATGGTGGCAGAGTGGCTGCCGTTCGTGGGGGCAGAAATGGCAGGTCTGCTCAGAAAGAAGCTTGGGATCTAACTGTGTATATTAAATCTGCCTGGAGATGGGAGAGGAGGCAGGATATGGACAGAGTCCAGGTCTGCCCTTGACTTGCCCCATACAGCCCCTTTTGAATTCAGAAGGAATTATCTCCAAATAAATATAAGGGTGGATGTGTTTGAGTGAGTGAGAATGCAGTCACCTGATGTGGGATTCCCATAGTGAGGTGTTGACTCATCTTTTTATGTATGGAAAGCTATTTTGCAGCCTTAGAAACAGTGGTTTCAGTTTGGGAAGGCATTGGAGCACTTGTATGAAGTGCTTTTCCAAGGAGGGATTTTTTCCACAGTCAAGTCCTGTGCAAACTTGAAATGTCTTTGATTTAAGGAAGCGAGGAGTGAAGTAGTTTCAGGTGCTGCTGTCTGTGAATAATACCCTGCACATGGAGCCCCTGTTCTGTTGGTCCTTAGGCAATACCATGATAAAAAAACAATACAAACACCTGCACTTGGATCCACCTGCTGAGTTCTGTTGCATTACGCTCCCTATTCTATAACTTAGGAAAAAGGAGGCAGAGACTTTTCTGTGCTTTGGCTGCTGTGTTGAGAGAGAAACATAAACAGCACGAGCTGCCAAAATGAAGGAGACAGTGAAGCTGTCCTTATGTCGGGCTCCTGCATGCACGGACAGGTTGGGGGAAGGAGAAAGCTCTTTCCCTGCCTTGCCTGCTCTCTTGTATTTGCTATTGCTTCTCCTGTAGTGGGGGCCTAAATTGCTTTCATTATGTGCATTGTACTCATTTATCATTATTTTTTTGAGTCCATGTTCCAGCAACTTCTGAATTTTAGGCCTAAGTGTGCTAATGAAGTTTGATCTTTCCCTACCCAGATAATTTGTATTTATAAATACACTTTGTTTTCTAACTGAAGGAATTCTGGACCAGGCAAATGCCCAAGTAAATTCAAGGTTTGCTCTTTAATATTGGCAGCTGCTGTGCAAGATGCAGGCAGAAGCTGTAGCTCTCCATGTCTTAACAACAACAAAAAAATGGCCCTTTTTTTTTTTAATTGTGAGATACAATTGTGTTTGTTTTGCACTTTCTAATCTTGAAAACAGAAGCTGGATAAAACTGGTTGGCTCTCCTCACCTCTGCCTCTGTAAGGACTGGAAACCAGTTTAGTTGGGGGTAGGTCAGCAGTGTGAAAGTTTTGTTTAAGATCTTTCTCAACCGTGTCAGTGTTGTTTCTTTTAACTTGTTTAGCTTTTGTGCTGGGTTTGTGAAGGCAAAACATGGCTTAGCCCTTAATGTACAACTGTTTTGGCTTCAATATAGCAAAGCTATAAATAGGCACCCCTTTGCCTCCCCAGCAGTAGGAAATGACTGCAGCAGGTGTTGTCCTCTGCTAGAAATTTGCACATTATTACTAACCAAGTACTTTTTTCTTAAAATCAGCTTTCTTGTTACGTGTTCTTCTTTTATTAAATGCCAACTGACAGGTCAGCAAGTATCTTGTTAAAATCTGAAGTCTTCATTAGGTCAAAAGAAATAAAACCAGAAAGGTATTTTTGGTTTATTTCTGTGCAGCCTCTGTGTAAAGTTTATTTTATGTGCAATTTAAAAAGTATTACCAGAAGGCACAGGAGAGCTGCATAAAGCTGGTTGCTGACTGAAATGGTATTTTAATTCTTTTAGCTTTGCTGGGCTGGAGTTTAGCTCAGGTTTGTTGTAGCAGTTTCTCTGTGATAGGACTGGCAGATGCTTGGAAGTCTGCAGGCAAGATTTGTATCCATGCTTGGACTGAATTCTCCTTGCACTGCAGCATCAAGAAAATAAACAGGGTTTTTTGTGCAGCGAGGTGGTGCTTAGAGTAAATAAGGATATTGCAGTCTGGTCCATGTGAAGTGGGTTTGCTGGTGCCAGTAAACAAGCTTCTCCTTGATACAGACCCCATCATTTTGTTTGGATTAATGTTTGGTCCCAGCAAAGAGCCGGAGTTGTTTGGGCAGGGAGAATCAAAGTGTTTGTGCTGCTGAGCCAGGGTGGAGAGCCACGGCCTCCTGCCGTTGGTGGGTGCTGCAGAAATAGTGAAATCCAGGGGAGATGTGCTGTGCAGACAGCAAAAAAGGGGGGCGGTCCTGTGTTTCAGTTCTTGTTTAACATCTGCATGCCTTTGCACCCCTTCCTTTCTCCCACAGATGCGAGAGCTGCGTGGACCTGCTGTTTGTGAGAGGGGCTGGGAACTGCCACGAGTGCGATACCCCCCTGAGGAAGAGTAACTTCAGGGTACAGCTCTTTGAGGATCCTGCTGTCGACAAGGAAGTGGAAATCCGGAAGAAAGTGCTGAAAATGTGAGTGTCATTATTTAAAAGAACAGAAACTGGATATATTTCATGGATCACAATTTTAAAAAATTGACTTATTCAGTAGTACAGAGGAGATTTTTCTTTTTTTAAAGTGGCAAACCGTAAAACTTGACTCCATTTATCATGGAGTGATTTCAGAGAATCTGATTTTGTGCAACAATTGGGAGCTGAATTCTCAATTTAGCCTTGAGGGATTCTTGCTTAGCATTAGAAAATGTTGGGTGTTTCTGTGTGGCCTTCTTTGGCAAAGACTTGGCTCCTAAGTGGGGATGATTAGATACTGAGGGGGTGAACATGGCAGTAGAGCAAGAAACAGGACCCTGATTGTTTTGTTGCCTGGGGACCTGTTCTGAGAGTTGAAGGCCAGTTCCCTTTAAAATCAAATTGGGCAGAAGAGAGTTCACATTGTTTTTTGCTTCATGCAGCAATTGTTAGTGGAAATGGTTCTTTACAAGCCTGGTGTTACCAGTCTGTCATGCAGATTTGAAAGCTCTTGGAATTGAGATAAATGAGATCTAAAATTGCATTTCGCTCCTTGTGGCCAGTTGGTGTTTTGATAGAAGAAAATCTGATAAATGTAACAACCCAGAGAGAGTTGTGTGTGCATAAGTGAACTTACAGGTAAACTGTAAACTTGTCAGCCTTTATCTAAGACTTGGTACAATAGTAAATGAATCATATGATGTTGCTGAGATGTGGGGAAACTGGCACCGAATACCAAGACACTGATGTGGAAAGCAGTAATAATTTTTATGCTGGATTTTAAAGTCTACTGAAGTGAACAGAAGTCAAACTGGAATAAATCAACTGAGTTCACTAAGCATGGAATAAAGTTTAGTTAGAAGAGAAAACACTGGAAAATGCTCGGCCCACTTGGGTTTGCCAAATTAGTTTTTAGGAGGCAGAAAAAATGCACCCAAAATGGAATTTGGCCTAAGTTGCTGGGATGAGATTTTTATATTCCTGGGTGTCATGGTCCCCAGATCAGGCAAAATCTCAGCTTTGTATTTTCTTGGGAAGAAAGTCTGCATGTCTTGACTTCTGAAGGCTGTCCACGTTCTAAGCCAGTTGTCCCTTCATCTTTTTACTTTCTCCAGCTCTGAAGAGGTGAATATGAGTGCTGGAATGGTCTATTGATATGAAATGAGATAATTGTGTAGCATTTTCAGTTTGCTGCTGACATATGCTTTCTGTTGTTGGCACAAATCCAAACTCCTTTTTCTGATAGTTCTAGAAAAACTTTTTTTCTGTAGATGTTACTTTTGCCTCTGCCTTTGTGAAGAGGCTGGCTGGGAGTTACTCTATCTTGGTCTCTGTGCTCACGTTTACCTGTAACCCTGGAAAAGGAATTGGCAAACAATAGGCAAAGATAGCACTGATTTCTTCTAGGCTGCCTCCTTTCCTTTGGAATAGGCACTTCTGTCTGCCCTTAAAGATTCTGGTCAGTTTGGGAGTCACAAAGCACATAGTTGATAAAAATAGATCAATGCTTAATCAGCTCGCAGCCAAAGCCCTGTTGAATGGAAATTGCATCTTTCTATGTTATATAAATACTTCTTTCTCTTCTCTCAAAGATACAATAAAAGAGAGGAAGACTTTCCCACTCTAGATGAATATAATGATTTCTTGGAAGAAATAGAAGAAATAGGTAAGTCTTAATGCTTGCATTTTTGATGTGCTGTGCTTATGAGACCATAGGCTTTTATCTTCAGACTCAGCTGCCTATGAGAATGTCTAAGTTCAGTTTCTGTAATATGATTTAACATAGTATCAGATTTTTATCTAATTACTTTTTTTCTGGATTTTAATCATATTTGCTGAACTGTAGGACATTGTTAAGTAAAACATTTTATCTGCTAGGAGTAAAACCACAATCCAAAGAGGAAGCAGTGCTTTATAGCTGGAAAAGAAAGGTTTGCAGGGGACTCTCAGTGCTGCACTGGCAAAGATTAAACAAAGAAAGGAGAAATTGAAATTTTCATTATATGCCTCCATTAGCTTTATCTACCATGACAGAAGCCATATGGTGTCTTTCATCATTTTTGCTTCTGCAAGTACAGTAGTTGAAGCTGCTTTGAAGCTGATGACCTTACATACCACTGTGGTAGCATTTTATGTTGCTGTGCAGAAGGAAAAGGTTTAGGAACAGACGTTGATTTCTTTCTCTTTGGATTAGCTGAAGCAGAACTTTGCCCTTTGGGGAAGGGACAATGTTATCCACAGAGTTTATTTTCTTCTTAGTTAGGGTGACTTGTGATTTATGGTGGAGTGATGGGTTTTGCTTAGAAAAACAAGGATGTGTTCAAAGGAGTGACTCCTAAATGGTTTGTTCTTGGTTTTTATGAGCTTCTGAGGCTTTTCTTTTTTTTGACCTGGAGGAAGAAGAGGTGACTTAGAGCATGCAGGAGGGGCAGTGAATGTGATTTGAAGGAAACCATGGAGATGCCACTTTTCCTTCAATTCTCAAAGGAGCCCTTGCTCCTTTTTGTACTGTGTTTTGTAGAAGTGTATCCAATACACTTACTGCTGTGAGCGATGTATCGTGTTTTTGTTGGCATCAGAAGGCTGAGGCTGGGAAGCCAAATTGTGTGGCTGGGAAACACCAAGTCACACTCACATGGGTCCAGATATCTGGAGGAGATGATGTGGGTGTTAGCTTTGTTTGTATATTTTTTGGAATGGTATGGGGGAAGGAGGGAGTGAATAAAAAGAATGGCCAGAGGATCCTGGAAGAATCTGTGTGCACATGGAAAGCAAAACTGCTTTTATTTGTGTGGCATTAAATACAGTTTCCCACTTAACTGCTCTTGCAGGGCTTTTCAACATCTGTAACAAGGGAGTTGAAGTTTTGCTTGAAATTGTCTGAACTTCATGAATTTTGCAGGATGTTATGATTCTACAGCTCTTGGGATTAGGTGGTTACACTGCAAATGGTTCCAAAGCCTGTACTGGGAACTTGGTTTAGAAGCAGCAGAAACCTGGCTGGTCTTGGTAACCTTATGAAAAAGAGTGAATTGGCTAATAATTGTTTTGGCCCTGCAAATGCATAATTAAGAAGTTTGATGGAGTTTTTAGGAATTGGAGTTAGTTACCTGAGAGGGACACCTAACATACTAAAACAATTGGAAGTCCAGCTGCATCCCAGTTCCTTCATGTAGCAGCCAGGGTGATGAGAGGAAAGAAGGGGTGCAGTCAGAAGGCTCTTAATTTTCACTGTCAGTGGGTTCATTTGTGATCTACCAACCCCAGACAGATCCCAGAGGACAGGTTATATTCAATAACACCACTTTAGGCAAGAGTGCAAGCTCTGTTCTCTCTCCCTGGTGCCAAAGTCCATTGCACATTTCTCCCCAAGCCCATCCCTGCTGTGCTCCTGAGCAGAATTCCCCACCTGGCAGTTGTTTGGTGTGACTTTTTCCAGTGCATGTTGTGAATGGTGTGACTGAACAATGTGTTAAAAGTGTCTTTGAACTCTGTATGATAATCTCACGTTTTACTTCTGAGAGTAGTTATTTCATTTTTGTGTGTCTCTGAATTCCCTGCTCCCTTGCTCATGTGAAAAACTGGGCTGCAAGATGGACAAGAAAGGATGTGGGTGGCGGTTTTGCCTTGTGGAGCCAACGTTCAGCAGGTTGGCAGTAGCTGGTGGTGGTTGTTCAAGCTGCCACACTGGGAAGGTAGGGAGACAGGGAACTGGATTTCCCCTCTCTCCCCCTGCCTCAAACTTCCAGTTTTTCTGTGAGAGCTGCATTTCAAAACGCAGCTTTAACTTTTTTTCCTCTTTGCTGGAAGGTTTTGTTTCTGGAGTTGTTGTGGGGGCTTAAATGAAGTAGTTGCTTAGCAGAGACAAAATGTAAACATCCTGTATAGGTGTATTTCATGTGACCCTGATTCTGATAGGTTTTCTAAATATTCCAGGTAGGTCAGCTCCAAAACTTGCAATGGAATGAGACGGAGCAATTGCTGACCTCACTTGAAACACATTTTCCCACTTCATATCAGCTGTTTTATACCTACAGACCTTTTCTGTTGAAATAGAAGAGTTGGGTGGTGCAGCAGCAGCACGTGTGTGTGGGAAGGTCAAACAAACATTAGGGTAGTCACCGTTAAAGATTTCTATTTTAAAAACCACATTTTTGAAGTGGTTTAGAGTGTAGCCCCTGAATAATGCTTTGGGCTAAAATGTGTTAAACAAGACTTTAAATAAAAAGCGCATTTTAAAGCAAGTTTTCCCCAGAAGAAAAATCAGTTGGACAATTTGAGAACGTTGTAAACACAGTTTGTTGTCATTTGCACAAAGAATAAAAATAAAGTGAAAGGGTTAAAACCTGCCTTTGGGAAAGGTGTGGAAAACATGTATCTGAGTGAGTCAGGTCTATGCCCATATGATGAGAGGGACATGGTTAAACCTTTGAGTGTTGCTACGAGTTGCGCTCTTCGGGCACAATGTGAATTTCGCTTGCTCTTTCTACAAAGTTTTCTATTTCCCCCAAGTATTTCTCCTTCCCCAGAGTATCTCTGTAGCCGTTTTTCTAAGCTCTGTGTGAAAGCTCTCCGGAGCAGGACCCGCCTCCCAGCATGTGCCTGGCACCTTCTCCTGGTACCTGAGTGAGGCCCCCAGGCATTACCGCAACACAATTGTTAGCGGTAATTGCTGCTTTTAAAAACATTCACTGCCTTCAGCTCCGAAGGAGGCTGCTCTTATTTGTGTATTCCTGTATCTCCCTACTCCTCCAAGACTTTATGCAATACCGGCTGCCTCGTGACTTGTCTTGCTTAGAACACTTATCTCACAAGTGATCCTTGGATAGAAAGGGTTTTGCTATCTGCGATCACTTGTGGGTTGTGCTGTTTATTGTTTTTGTGGTTTGGTTTTTTTCCCCCTCTGTGCGTGTGTTCTCGAGGATGGTGTTGCTGGTCCTGACAAGGGCAATAACCCAACTGGAAATTGGGCAGCTTTATCAAAGATCTGTTTCAGTCATCTCATGTGAACAAAGATTTCACACTTCCAGCCAAAATGGTCTTTGTTAGACTGATGGGGGCTGAGCGATTTCAATCATTCATTACTATGCAGTTTTTCTGGAAAAATTAATAACTCAATAAAAGACCACTGACGCTAAACAGAAACAAACTATTAATACCTAACTAGACTTTTCTGGCTTGACTGTGGGTTTTCCTTTGTTTCTGATAATTATTTTGTTATAATCCCAGAAATGTTGGTTGGAAGGGACCTGTTAAATTCTCTTCCATCTTTTCTGCCCCTCATCCCTCTCCTACCCCTTTTAAAAGTACAGGAATCAGGCATTAAGAGCATCAAGAGAAGGTGCCGCAGTAGCTTGGGACATCCCAGGCAGGCTGAGGATGAGGTTGTGTCTCCCTCTGTAGCACTCTGCCATTCCCAATCTGGGGTTTTATGAAGATGATAATTAAGGAGTTGTTTGTAGTAGGATGGGAGGAATATTGTTTATAACAAACTAATGCTTATAATTTTTAGTCTTAGTCTAAAACAGGGAGATTTTGAGGGACTTAGTCCTGCAGTGCAGTGATATTCATTCATGCTGTTATGTCTCTGGACAAATTCTTGTGCCTTTAATTAAAATTTTTGTCTCTTTTTTTTTTTTTATAACTAGGAAAATATTTTTCCATTTGTTGTAGAATTGTATAATCAGTGTTGTTTTGAAAAGCAGAGAAAGTCTCCCCGTAGAGGCTGAATTTCAGAAGTTGGAAGTTTCACCTAAATAGAATGAAATGTTTCACAAAAACACAATAGTCTTCCTGTTATACTTAACAGATGTCTCAAGGCAAGTCATTTTATAAACCAACCAATGTGAGATGGATAAGTAGATAAATAATTGTTGCATACAAAACAGCTTCTGTTTCTTTTCCCTGAAGGGCTTCAGGCCTCTTATATCGGCTTATGCTATATTTCAACATGGACAAAAATAAGTCTGTCTTCTCTTTGAAACCTTTTCAAACCAGCCATCTGCTTTGCCACTCATATTCAGATCTACACCAATATTTTTTCAGGGTAGGTGTAGCATATGAGTTGAGATTTTTAACTCTTTCTAGTTCTTCTAGGTCTATAATTTTTTTTTTTAAGTTAAGAATTATATTTAAGATAAATTTCTGGCAAAACTCAAAGCAAGCCAAATAAAAAAGTGCTGCATAGTCCTAGCTATGTAAAAGTTAGTGTGTTGAGTATTAGCAACTGTGTTCTTTGGTTTTATAGTTGCTGGGTTTTAAATGCCAACTAACTTGTGGAGGGGACAAGGGACAAGAGAGGGAAATAATATCTTAATTATTTTTTGTGCCCTAGTGCCCCTTGCAAAACAGGCTTGTCAGCTGTAATTGTGAGGATACAATGGCAAGAATTTGTATTCTATAAATATTGATGAAAAGACGTTTGAAGCTCATGAAAAATTTATTAGAAAATATGTTGAGAGATGTTTTGACTGGCTGGTTGGCCGCTGGTAACCATGCAGTGTCAAAGAGCAGCTTGTTTTGCTGGTGGGTGTTTATTGTAGGAGGGGAGATGCTGTTTTCATGTAGTAAAGGGCAGCTGTTGACACTGTTGCTGTAAGAGATCGAGGTTACACTGTTACACTTTCCACTGTTCTACTTTTTCTTGCACTTTTTACACTGTTTCCACTCTTACAAGAAAACGTAGCTCTTATATGTAGCTCTTGAAATATGGACAAGTCAGTGTTGAGGAGGACATGCTTAGGACCAGGACATTCCCCATCAATGACTATATATCAGTATTTTCTGGGACAAATTTGCTCTGGCCTTTGAGGGTGCTGGAAGTTTGAGTCTCTGATTGGTGTCCTACAATATCCTTGAGTGACAAAGCAGAATAAGATAGACAGAGCAGAGTCAGCGTGGTGTGAGCAGCTCTGACTGCTGAGAAGGTTGTAGCTGTGGTTTGGTTCCAGCCACAGCAGGAAAACAAGAGGGGATAAACACTTTCACATTGCTCTGAGCAGAGCAGTGGGCTGTTAGGGTGACTGTGCAGGTGCTGAAAATTTTTCAAGCATTGATGCAGAAATAGATTCTTTAGGTAGAAATGTTACTTCCTATGAAGTACCAAAATACACCCACTTTTGTAAGTAGTTCTTAATAAAGGTAGGCATCTGCATGTGTTTAAAACATGCCTGCTTTACCCCAGTATGAGTTTGAAATCTTAAGCTTCTTGTTTTAGAGACCAGCTTATGACTAGTTGAACCTATTAAAGATAACTGAGAAAGAAGTGAAAAAACAAACCCTGAAGGTTCCAGGCAGCAATAGTTGCAAAACAGATCATCAGCTTATTCCTGGATTTATTTTTAGAGAAATATTCCCGATGTTCAGGAGCCTAAAGGCAATTTGGCATCTCCTTGTGCACCTGAAGGTGGCATCTGGGCATCCTGCTAGCACAGCATGGCTCATATGCTATTTCTTTCTTGTGTCGTCATTGAAGAGTTTAGAGAGCTGCTGTGTGGATTTAAGTTGTAGGAAGTGCTGACATTCCCATGCAGCTGCTGTCATTGCAGAGCCCTGGGCTGGTTATATGCCAGCATTTTCACATGACACTTCTTCTCTGCCCTAATACTCAAATATTAAAACTTGTCAGTGGGCAACTGTAGGCTGGAAATTTGGAGGTCAGATCTCCATTAAAATACTAAACATTTAGAATAAAGTAATGTGTTTTACTAAGGAGAGGTTTCTGTGACCAGAAAGTGTTTGTCACAATATGAAATAGGAAAATGTTACACCTTTTGGAGAGGAAAAAACCCCAAAACATTTGGAATAGGTAATTTGCTTCCAAAAACCAAGGAGCTGAACTTTGAACGGCTTGTTTGGTTATGGCAGTGCCCCGAGGTCCCATCTGGGATGAGATCAAGACCGCAAGGAGAAGTGCTGCCTGTAGCTATTGTATGGAGATACAGCAGGTGGTGTAAAGGAGAAAGGAACCGTTATTCCCCTTCTGCTGGTTCTTGCCAGTGGGAGACCTCCAGTACAGAGGCCCAGCAATCTGCCCAGGAACAGTAGCAAAGTCCCAAAATTCAACTCAGGTGTTGATTCTGAAATTCTTAAAGCACAAACTCAGCCTCCGTCTTAGATCTTCCCTCTGAACTGAGGGTGCTGGGATGGGGCTGCAAGAGTTCAGCTAACTCAGGAGCCAGGCTGAATTGAAATGTCAGTCCTCTTGATACTGCTTATTATTTGGAAAAGGGGAAAAATAAATACAGCATTTTGGGTTTTTTACTTAAGGTTCGGAAATTCTTCAACTGTATCTTGCTGAGCCCTTTTTTGTTGCAATTTGAAGAAATTGAATGTTTTTAATAAGAGTAAGATGAGGTGGTGGTTTGATACTCCTGGAAAGAGAATATTCCTATTCCTCTCTGTACCCTTTAATTACTTCCCTGGTACCCTCTCTGGTACTTGCCTGACCCCTGTGTTGAGCCAGTTCAGGTTACTGGAGGATTTCTGTTGACACTGCAAAGCAGCCGGGGGAGTTCTGGAGTCAGAGCAGGGGAAAGGGTGAGGCCTGTGCCTGGGGAGAGGGGCATAAGAGCAGGAATGCCTCTCTTGGCAGTAGTGGGCTGGGCTTGTAGAACTGAGCTGCATCCCACAACTCTACCGTGTTGGACCTTCCTGTTTCTTATCTCCATTTGCTCCTGGCTTTGATTTCTTGCTGCTTTCACCTGGTTCTCCAGTCTGGGCTTCTCTTGGTTTGGTGTGCCTAGAACCCTCCTAAATGCTCATTTCACCCTTGTTACCTGTGGAGAGGATGAAAGAAGAGATAGGATCTTCCCCAAATTGAGATGTGTGTTATCCTGATGAGTAACAACAGACTTCATGCTGCTTCCTTCTGTTCCTCTCTAGCAGCCTCACTGGTACAAATGACTTGGCAGTGGTGCCTGTGCCCAGGGTTAGTTTGGCCCTGGTTGCCTAAAAGCCTGGGAAGAGGGAAGTGAACCAAAATCTCCCAAGTCCCATGCTGGTGTTTTCACAAGAACCTCCTTCCCTTCCGCAGGGTCTGACGTAGCACAGTCACTGCATGGTTGTTTCTTGCAACGGATTCATCAATGGCAGCACAAATTTCTCCGCTGCTCTTGTAGCCACGTGACAGAGCTCTTGGAGGCTTTGAGTGCTGTGTGTTGGCACTGTTAGTAGCTTTAAGGGCATGGGCATGAGCCCAGCACCCACTCTGGACGGGGATCACCAAGTGACTTCCCAGTGATAATGGCGTTCAGTTGGAATTCACTTGACCCACAAGTGAACCAGTGACCTAGAGGTGAAGGGCTCAGGCATTGTATCAGATTACTAATCATCCAAACCATCTACATCTTTTAAGCTGTTGATTAGAGAAACTGTTCAGTTTCTTGAGATATCGTCTGTGCCATGTGTAGATAATTGGGAATGTTGTGCTAAACTATCGAGCTTGCTGGCCAACCCTGCTTGCTCATAATTACAAGAGATATAGTCTGTCACTATTGAGAGACATCAAAAGAATGTCAGATGACCTATTAATCTGGAAGCATCTGCAGATTCCTCATAATAAAGGTAATTGTAGGTTGGTGCCTTTTAAGTTATCAAGCAATGTGAATTTTTTTTGTGTACCTGAGAATTCAGTCACTGTAGTCTTTGTGCATTAGATATTCCCTGTGAAATGGAATGACTTAATTTTCTAACCTTGTCTTAATATGCATGTGTTTGGTCTAATTTAATTTTACAGGAATCACTGTGTTCTTAGCTATAACTGCTACTTGAAAAGGTCAGTGTTTTATGAGTAGTGTGATGATTATTCATGTGTACCATTACCAGTGTCACAAAATGGGATGCAAGATTCAAATTTTAATTTCCTACAGATGTGTAAACCTGCAGTGACTTAGCAGATTGTCTCTGTCTTTATAGGGCTTATTTAAATAAGTTCTGTTACTGCAGTGTTTATATCTGGCTAGAAGAGATAGAGAGCATAAGTGTTTCTTTGTCATAGTCATGCATGCTGACCTAATACTTTTGCTTTCTCTCTTTATAATATTTATACAGTATTTAACTTGACCAACAATGTGGACTTGGAGAACACCAAAAAGAAAATGGAGCTGTATCAAAAGGATAACAAAGAAGTCATTCAGAAGAATAAGTTAAAACTGGTTAGTTAACTTCTCTCCCTTACAGTTTTTATTCGTTTGTTAAAGAATTAAAGGATTTGTGGAGTACTTTCTTAAAACAATTCGAAGCTGAAAGCACTATGCAGATTTCTTTGTATTTCAATATTGAGGTTGATAGTTGACATGTAGTTATGCTTTATTTTGGGAAGGGCTTGAGGAGAGGGGCAGGCAGTAGAGCCTGTGTCTAATACATCACCACGGCATGCGTGCTGGCAGTGTCGTTGGACAATATCCAGGAGAGATGAAGTTCATTCCTACACCAGGACAATCGTTCCTTTCTCATCTGAAGGAAAAAAGGAATCCAGACTCAGACATTATGAAGCTCCCAGGAGAGAGCTGTAAAACTGAGGCAAGGCACAGGCCTGGTTTATGCAAAAATCAAAATGAAAGATGTTGAAACAAACATTAAAACTTTTGTTTAAGAGCTGATAACAGTAATGTCAGGGATATTGTATATATGATCTGTATGCAAAACACGGGGTTCTTTGAAGATTCATTCATTAAATTATGGCTCACATATAATTTTGTTCTTTAAAAATAAACTTGCATGCATTTATTCCTGTAAGAAAAGTTTAATCTGTTAAATATTTTTTCAGCATAAAAATACACATTGTTATCAGTTCTTGAAGGAAAGTGTCTGCCCAGAGTGTGACATAACAAGGTTTTGTGTTTGTAATCCAGTTGCACTACGGACTTTCTTTCAAATCAGTAGGGGTGAAATCCTCACTCCCCTGAAATCTGTGGCAAAACTCCGAGTGATTTCTTTAGCTCTAGGATTTCACAGGAGGAGATTGGAATCTGAAAAATGTTTGTTTGAACCTCTTCCTTTTAAAGGCAAGGAAATTTCCCTAGGGGTCCATCTCTGCTCTGTTATCCTGTCTCTGACACTGTGCAATATCCTCTGCTTCAGAGCTTGAAGAGACCTGCCAAAGCTTTGGCTTACATGTCTTATTTTACGATAGAGTCCCAACTTCTGCGGTCACAGTGAGAACAGCGTGCTCTGCCTGCAGCCCACCTTCCCTTCAAGGAAGTGACTCTGACAGCCTGTGCAGGGCCTGTGTGATCCTGTCAAGCATCTGTAATACCCCGTACCCACTCAAGCCCCCGGGACTTCTGTTTGCTGTGCTCTGCAGTCCTGCTGTGCTGGAGGCTGGCTGCTGGAAGCTGGGCGAGCCTGCGGGAATCCAGACTCACTGGAGAGCTGGAGACATTTCTCTTTTTTTTTTTCTTTTTTAACATTTGAAACATTCATAATTTCTTTTTCAACAATTGAAACATAATAATAGACTTTACACAGTGGTTATTACAAAAAATGCATGATCTTGCCTATAAATTTACCCCTCTCCTAAAAGCTGAAGGGGTGATTTTCCTCTCTAACTCTTCTTAGCAAGTTTTGGAAGGTCTTTGCTCCATGCATGGTAGGAAGGTGTCCTATTTTCTTGCCTAAACTTCTTATGGCCAGTCATTGTCCCTACATTCTTGACTTACGTTTTTCTGTCCACTGTGATAGGTTGCTTCTGGGGGATATATATCTATTTTCTGTCCCTCTTGTTGTTTTTATTACCCTTTACCTGCTCCAGTTTGAATTTGTGTTTGGCAAGCAGAAGGGGCCAGAATTGAATGCAGAGATCTTAATGCCTCTTGTAAAGGAACTCTGTTTTCCCATCTCTGCTGGAAATACATTCTACCTAAGACTGTTCTTCTCTTGTAGTTTAGAAAAAAAAAAGCGGAGATCTTGGTGTTCTTGTAATTATAAAGTGTTTTTTATATATAGATGTTTATATACGTCTTTTATGTATAAAACTTTGCACCCTGAGTGGACTACAGCTTTTCCAGTGTTTCTCCCTTAAATATTTGCAATTCTCCACTCATAGGGTAAC
This sequence comes from Rhagologus leucostigma, assembly GCA_013397725.1. Lineage (NCBI taxonomy): Eukaryota > Metazoa > Chordata > Aves > Passeriformes > Rhagologus > Rhagologus leucostigma. The sequence goes on from VZTD01005744.1 coordinate 379,437, forward strand.
TTGTTGCTTCCTACTTTATTGCTAAATGTTTAATTTCACTTGCTGCTTTGTGCGGTCTTGAAATAGTTTTGTCTGAATTCTGTGATGTGAATGTGCAATTATCCCTTCCAGATTATCCTTTCCAGAATGTGGTGAAACGTTATTTTATTTTCTTCTTACTTCTTCACTTGTAGGCTTGAGTTTACTCCAGGCTTCACTGTCATCATCTTTTCCTTCACGTATTAGGGCTGTGTTTAGATTATCTTTAGTCTGGACACAACTCTTGCTGCCTGTTGAACTCATCTCTTCTATTTTACTGTTCTGTTTGGTCTTCCTTTAAAGAATTTGATCTGACACGTGATAATTCTTCCATTTTACTGTAGTCTGCTCTGGTTTAGGTTTGTTTATCAGTTTAACTTATTTCTGACTATAAGTTTTCTGGGCTGTTTCTTCAGACTAGGTCTGTCAACACTTCCCTACAAGTTTTCTTCTGTTTCAGTGCAAATTCCAGGCAGTCTTTAGAGATAAATGTGGAAGAGCCTTGGAATGTCTCAAAGACCCTGAGCTCTTCAGTTCTGTTGACCAAACTAACTAAATCCCTTAATTCTCAGACATAACCTCAGTTAGCAGTTTGGGGATTTTCTTGTTTATTTTTTTTCCTTTCATTAAATGCAAAGAGAGCCCAGTTCCAGGTGGTTACTGGTTGGTGACCAGCTTTTCACCAGTGTCACTGCACCAGTTACAAAATGGAAGCAGCTTCTGTTGGCTCGGTGGCAGGTGATGAAATCTGTCAGCTCTTGCATCCAGGAGGTAACTGAGCCTTGCTGGGACCCACTGGCTTGATCTGTCTGGTAAAGGGATATTTTTTACATATTCTGGTTTATATCAGGTAGCTGGGCTTTGTGTTACAGTTTTATGATTAGAACAGACTTTAGTCTGCTCTTGGCCTCAGTGATCACAGAATCGCAGAATAAGCTGAGTTGGAAGGGACCCACAAGGAATATTGTGTCCAGCTCCTGGCCCTGCACTCCACCACCCCCAAGGGTCACACCCTGTGCCTGCGAGCATTGTCCAAATGCTCCTTGAGCTCTGTCAGGCTTGGGGCTGTGACCACTGCCCTGGGGAGCCTGTTCCAGTGCCAACCACCCCCTGGGTGAAGAACCTTTTCCTGATATCCAACCTAAACCTCCTCTGACACAATGTCAGGCTATTCCCTTGGGTCCTATCACTGGGCACCACAGAGAAGAGATCAGTGTCTTCCCCTATGATGTTTTGCTGAAACTGCTTTCATCAATAAATCATCCATTTAAGTTTATAAAATTTTAATTGTCTCACCATTTTTACTGCATCTCCCTTTGCTCTAGTATTTTTGATGGAGAAGATTTGGAAGTTGTTTCCTGTATGTTTCTCCTTGTACCTTCTTGCAACCAAACTGACATTCTTTTGATCTCTCTTCTTTATAAAATTGTTTAATCCTCTTGTTTTCCCCTGTCTCTGAGCCCTCTTCTGTTTTTTTATTCTTTCACTGTAATTTTCAAATACAGATTACTTAATAGTTTACAGGTTAAAAAAACACTTGCCAAGAAAGAGATCTGTAACAAAAACTTGTCATTTTGTACTAGTAATCCTCCTTTTCATCTCATGTCACATCACTGCAGTCCAGGTTGTAGGAAAAATTCCTTATTTTCTGAAAATACAACATTTTCACAGTTCATGCTTAGATTTATAGGCTTCTCTATTAATATTCACATTTTTGTAATTTCTCATTTTTCTTCTACACCACCGATAAGCACAGAGTGTGCTTTGCAAAGAAGATGCAGCTAGTGAGTGGAACAATCAGTAACAGTATTGTGGGATTACATTTTTGTTAACGCTACTTACATCATTGAGTTTTAGGATGTGTGGGAGCCCAGAGAGGCTCCCTTTAGAGTGAAAGTGTAGGGAAAACCCATTCTCTAACATTTAAGGAGTCAGATCCAGACTGCAGCAAGCAGCAAGTTAAAAATCTTAACTTTACACTGGACAATAAGGAGGTAGAAAAATCATCCATAATCACCTTAAAGTTCTGCTTTAAAAGGTAGAATTTGGCTGCTTTCCTTGCACGGCCTGCCCTGGGTCCCTTGGTGGGCAGTGGGGCTGTGGGGTTGCTGTGAGCTGATTTCTGATTTCCCTTTCAGACACGGGAGCAGGAAGAGCTGGAGGAGGCTCTGGAGGTGGAGCGGCAGGAAAGCGAACAAAGGCGACTGTTCATACAGAAGGAAGAACAGCTACAACAGATGATAAAAAGGAAGAATAAACAGGCACTCCTGGATGATCTGGTGAGTAACAAAACCAGAGGCTTTGAATGCTCAGTAGCATTGACATTCATCTCTATCACTGCTAACTGTTTGGAATTAACACATTTGTCCCTGTTTCGCATGTTTTGTGTTTCCATTCTCTCACCTGTTATTTATTTCAGTGTTGCAAACCATTCTGGTTTTGGTAAGCTAGGGGCTGGATGAAGAATGCTTCTGGAATTTGTAGACTTAATTGGACTCTACCACTGTTGGCTTGTTAAGCAGTTCTGAGTAGTGGCTGACAGTCTGGTGTGTGCAAGCAAAATGTTCATCAGGAGGTGCTTCTTGACTCAGCCACCTCTGCAGTGGAGATGGTGGAGAGCAGGGGACAGTAACCTCATGAGTTATCCAAGCATTGGTCAGCCCTTTCTCAGTCAGAGCACCTAAGTGATTGGTGGTCTCTTTGTACTCAAAAACTACTAACGGGAAAAGATTTCTTGCCTTGAGTGTGTCATGTTCTCTTACTGCAACTTCTGTACAAGTTACTCCTTTTGAAGTGAGTGAAACTTGTATAGACAAATGGAAGAAAACTCAGACTACTCTTGGAAATTGTGGTAATCTTGGTTAATTTACTGATTCTGCATCTGAAATACAATAATATGTGGGCATACAGAAACTCAATCGATGTCCTACTTAAACAAGATTCACATCTCAGTTTTTTCAATACGAGAGTGTGTACAGACATGCATACACACACATTCACAGGTTTAACACCCATGAGGACAGTCTGTGTTCACACAGTCAGTGTGTAACCTTGAAGGAAATCAGAAAAAAGAAGTATGTATGCATACATGCATGTGTTCAGCTGTGTCGGTGTGGTTAAAGCTGCTTGGCATATCTAAATCATATTTTCTCTGTTATTAGTGTGAGATTCAATGATATACAGTGTAAATTCCTGCTTTGTGGTCTCAGTTCTTATTCGAGATACAGATGCTTTTCTACTTTTCCTGAAAAAGTAGAGTTCCTCTTGGAGCCAGTGCAGAAGGCACTGACATGGAGAGAGGATCTAAGTGTAATTTAGGAGTTTCAGGGCCTCCTGAAGTGATGCCTTTCTCCAAGCCAGGATTCCTGGCAACCTGTCATTGGTTTTCCTTTTGTAGACAAAAGCAGAGATGAGCAGAAAGGTTCTTTGAAGAACCCCCAAGCCTGTATCTTTACATCCAGCAATCTATTTTCACTTTCAAGGTAAATGTGTTTATAGTCCACGCAATTAGGAATAGTGGATCAATTAATAAAAATTCCACTATAAATTAGAATTTAATTTCTCAGAATATGGATTTTGAGTTTCTGATTTTTTAAAACCCTGTTCTAAAACACACTGCTAACTGACTAGAGACCAGTGGTGATGTGTGTTTGGTTGTTTTATTATTTTTTTTTTTTAACACAGCATTTGGTTTTATTGGAAACCTTCACCAGATGGCTTGCAGAAAGTATAGTTATAAATAACCCTTAAAACATGACTGAAATAGGTAGTTTTAACTGTGATTGCATATGTATTGCTATTAAAACATATCTTAATATTCTAAAAACAACATAAAGGTGATTTTTAAAGGCTGAGGGAGGAAAGTGGACAGTTTCAAGTTGTGTCTCTGTCTCTGAAGGGGCAGTGTCAACTTAAATTTGAGCCAAAACTTGTTTTGTAATATTACTAAGGTTTATAAAACCAGCACTGAAGTGTTTGTATAATGACTTACAAAGTCTCTGGAAAACCACTGGTTGTTGAACAAATAAACATTTCCTATGGTCTCTGAAATCCTTCTAATGCTGTGCTGCAAATCTGAAAATGAAACTGATCATAACTAAAACTTGAATGAGAAATGCGGCAAAAGCCAAGCATAAGCAGCAGCAGTGTAAAGAGTTAACTTAAAAAAATAATCTTATATCTATGGTTTATCTGGTTCTATGCTAAACCAAAAAGGATTAATTTCTGGCTACAGAGATACCGATGGTAACACCACTGACTGCAGGATTGTGAGAGCAGAGGAAGGTGGGAAACTGACATCGGTTTTGAATCTTCTCCTTTGAACAGATCACCTGGTGTGGTCAATATACAGCCCAGACCTACTGCATCTTGGTAATTTTTTTTTTCAAGTTTGCCCCTGCCACTGGGCAGCAAGAAAAAATGCAAGACACATTTTTTGCGTTGTACAAGTAGAGATGTCAGGTATTTTCCTTGTCAAGACATGAATTTTATCTTTGGTACTGAAATCTTAAGAAGCTGCAAATCTCATAGAATCATAGAAATGCTTGGGTTGGAAGGGTCCTTGAAGACCATCCAGTTCCAACGCCCTGCCATGGGAAGGGAAAAGTTCCACTAGAGCAGATTGCTCAGAGCCCCGTCCAACCCGGCCTTGAACACTCACAGTGTTGGGACATCCACAGCTTCTCTGGGCAGCCTGTGCCAGGACCTCACCACCCTCAGTAAAGAATTTCTTTCAATGTGTAATCTAAACCTGCCCTCTGTCAGTTTGAAGCCATTTGCCCTTGTCCTGTCACCCCAGGCTGTTGTAAATAGTCTCTCCCCATCTCTTTTGTCAGCCCCCTTCAGGTATTGGAAGGCCACAGTGAGGTCACACCAAATCTTTGGCTTTTCCAGTCTGAGCAATCCCAGTGCTCTCAGCCTTTCCTCATGGGAGAGGTGCCCCTTCCCTCTCATCATCTTGATGGTCCCAGTCATTATATGTGTTACTTATGGTGGTTTCCTATGGAGTAAAGGTCTCACTTGTGTACAAAAGTGTTTGAGAACACTGTGCCATCTTCAAAGAACTGATAAGTTAGATAATCCAGAGGCACAGAAATGTTTGGTATTTAAAATGTTGTGCAGTGGGCCCTGGTTTCTGGCCAGCCTGGGGAGCACAGTGGCTCATGCAGAAAGGACTGGGCCTGGGGCCAAGGCTCCATGAACCCCTCCTTGGCTGGGAACAGGAGGGGAAGGCCAGTGTGAAGTGCTAGGGAGGTGAGCAAGGCATCAATGGGGACCCAGGCTCTGCTGGCCGCTGGAAAAGCAGTCTGGTCCTTTTTGCCTCCCAGTACTAAATCAGGCAATTTCTATGTTACCTTCTTTGTAGGTCACCTCTTTTACAATAAAGCCTCTCACTTTAAAAGCACGATACCCCGTTGTAATTTAGACTTGCAGACTCAAATGCGCTTTATGTATCACAGGAGGAGTTATATTAGCGTTTTATTTTGGGTTGTTGTTTGGAGTTTTTTTTAACCTTCGATAGTCTTGGATAATCCAGGCTGAGTAAAACATTAAAGCACTTTCTTTAGGTGCTGTACAAACTCCCACATGTATACAGAGGATTCTAAGATGATCTCTTAGATGTCTTGTGTGTTATGGGACTTGCACTCTCCTCTTCAACAGCCCATACTTCCCAGGCATGAGCACAATGGGATTGCAGCACATGGCAGAGGAGCAGGTTTTCCCTGGACTGTGGCATAGCTTGGAGTCAGGCAAATGCGTGAAGGACGTCATATCCACACTTTTACCAGAACCTCAAGGGTTTTGAGACAAGTCTTTCAGAAACTGTTGCGTATAACCAGCTTTGTTCACAGTGCAGACAGTTTGTTTTCCCATACAGAAAATTGCTGGTATGGATAAACACAGGGTTGGAACTTCCACGTGTGTTAATAGTTAACAGAAGGGCTCTGTGCATATTCAAAAGGACAAACAATCAGAATGTGGTGCCTTGCTGGCACAGTGTGGGTTTCCCACAGTTGTGTAATCTGGTTATTGGTCGTTGTGCCAACTCTTGAGAAGTTGGTTAAAAATTGGCTTTCTTGAGTCACTCTATTAGAAATGCAGTGAGCGTTTAAGGAATATGAAGGACAAAATGAACAAGAGAACGCTTTCCGCTCTTCCCTTCTCCCCCAGCGTGTTAAATCTGGTGATTGAAAGAATTCAACATCCTTAACCTCTGCTGACAGCTGGCAGCACATGCTGCTGCATGGTGGTTAGACATGTACAACACTTGAAAGAAGCAGACTCTAAACTAGTGCATTTGTGGTCCAAATTTTCTCTCAGTTGTACAGAAATTAGATGTCTCTACAATTTAGGTTTTTAGCATCTTCCCTCCCCTCCTCCTACTTAATCACAGAAATGCAAGTAGGAACCTGTGCCTTAGTTCTTGTATTTGTGATTCTGGACCAGGTCTTTTCTTGTGAGATTTTTCTGCTTTTAACTTGCATTCTAGTGGTAAGACAAAGGGAGTGTAATAAAATACAGAGAGGAAAAAAGACTGGAGAGTGATGTGAAAAGTCAGTGTACAATGTGACTGTTCTTCATGATCACTTCAGAAGATTTCTCTGGGTACCATGAAAACAGCAAGGCATCTTGTGGCATTAAAAACATCCAACTGCTTACCTTGAACTGAATAATTAAAAAACCACAGTCCTGTTAATAAAATCTGTTTGGTTTTGTGAGTAACAAATATGGTTCATAGTTCCGTATTTGCTTGTTCTTTGAAACAGCAGTAAATGTGATGTGTGAGGGCCTTAGGAATAAAATACTGTGCTAGAGCAGTCCAGGAAGAATCAGTCTGAACTTCTTCCCTGCTCTCAACTTCATGGTGGTTCTAGCCAGGAATTCTCAAGGATTTCTGTGTGCGTGTAGATAGTCACATTAGTCTCTTAGAAAATTACTTGGCCAATAATTTCCTGACTCTCTCAAGAATGCACTTACATATATGTATGTTAATAATCATTCTGTCCTGAGAGTTTAAGTAATTCATTTGCTTAACTATTCATTTTACTACTTCATATATATATATATGTATTTTTTAAAATTGGCTGGCTTCCCTAAAAATAAGTTGCTGAAGGAGAAAATAAATATGCTGTTGGTTGCACTTACAATAGTGCCATTGTGCAGAGCAGAGCAAGGATCATTTCCAAACGGCCTCAGGTGAAATCTAATGGGAAACAATTTCAAACTGGTCTGAGTTCATTGGTAGAAAGAATGCGTCTTAGATAAACATCTGATCCAAGTTATACGACTCAGTATTATTCCTTCTCTGATTAAGTTCTAATTTTTATTTTATTTTAATAAATACAGTTGCATTGGCCAGTTGGAATAAGGAGCCTGTTATATTGTCTTTAATGTGGATTCTATAAAAATGGTTGTTTGCAGGTTACTTTGATTTATGGGGTTGCTGCAGCTTTTTCTTATTACTGAAAATGATCGTTTTCTGTAAACTGTTTCTGAGGGAGAGGGTACTTGGCATTCTGCTGTTCTCCTAGCAATGGCCTTGCAGTCACAGCTTGCAGTTTTGAAGAATATGCAGTGTTAATTAATATTTGTTTTGGTTTAGGCCTCAAGTTTGTTCCTCATATGTTTACAGGAGAGCTCTGATCTTCCTGCCTCTCTGCTCTTAGCTCAGCATAAGGACAGATCTACTCAGCTAGAAATGCAGCTGGAAAAACCCAAACCTGTCAAACCAGTCACGTTTTCCACTGGCATCAAAATGGTAAGATTTGCTTGTTTGTTTTTTTTTTTAATGCCTTTCGGAAGATCAAGGATTTCCTTATATGAAATTCAGAGGTCATTTAAACCTGAGTTGCATGTTACATGAACATGTCTTATAATTAAAGAAGTAATTAGAATTTTATCATTCTGCTAGTTGGACTATTGTGATGACCCACCCAGAAGGGTCATCACAAACATGTGGAATGTTTTCATTATGTAGTTTTCAAAAAAACAAGCTATACCTCTCTCCCTGTGAAGTTGTGGTGTCCTTGATTTATTTTTCTCATTTGTGTACCAATTCTGGAAGTTGAAATTTTGGAAAGTCAGGAATCATCCGCGCTTCCTTCAGATTTACTTCGAGCACTGGAGTAATCTGTGAGTATGAGACTGACAACCTAGAAAACGATGCCAAGGTTAAGGGCTCTATTTTCATTTTTATTTGGCTCTAGGAAGCAACAAGTGTTTTTGCAAATGTGTCACTGTTAGGGTGGCAGCTGAAGATCTCTCAGCGTTCCTGTTCTGTGTCCTGACATGGGACAAGTACACATCAGCCTGTGTACATAAATGTAAAGCTGGGGGTGGGAGCACGAGTGACTGGTCTTTTCTGCACCTTACTGGGTTTCTGGTTTGTATTGTTTTAAATCTCTGTACTTTTTTTAGACTTTGTATTTTGGAATTGATGGTGGTAAACTGAATGTCTTGAAAATAACCAACACCCTCTACTCTCCTCAACAAACCAAGAAGTCAGCAAAGCAAAAACCTGTGCATCAGACTAGTTTCCTATTAGTAATTGATTTTTTTTACCATGAATATTTCTTCTGTGTTCATTATCTGTCGAAGTGTTCACAGTGTAGAAGCATTTGCAGCTTATTTTTCCAAAAGCAGTGTCAGTTTTTGCAAAGCTGTGCGGATTGTTTTCTTGTTTTCCTGTGGTGTAAATTGATCTTCTTCCTATTTCTTTTAAAATATAAGAGTCTAGAGGAGATTGATATCCTTTGTGATAGATTTTCTGTCTGTGTAGAAAAGCCAGTGGACAGAAAATGCCTGTTGTTCTGTTTAAAAAGTACTCCGTCTGAATGCCTGTACTTTTTCTTGCTGTTAAAATATATTGTCAGAATTTCTTAAAGCTGTGGCCTTTCTGTGGGAAAAGGAAGAAGATAAGCTTATGTTACATGGTGAGGACAGTGGAAGTATTTTCTAATTTGTTTAAAAATGAATATTAAATGCAGTATGTGGTAGTGGACATTTGAGATCTGCAGCCCTAAGTGAACTTCATCCAGGAATGGTGAAAGACTTGGATGAACAGATTTCCAGCAGCATGACATTTAAATCTTAATGTTTGGAATAATAGAGGATATGCCAGATAACTAGTTACTAATTCATCAGTGTTCAGAAAATGTGAATAGATAAATAATTTAGTTTGTTCAATCCTAGGAAACAAAAAATGCCTCACCCTGACTGATCTTAGTCCAAAATTGAAAAAGAACAATTTAACTGTACTTATTTCTATTAATGTTTTTTAACAATGAAGTTAATGATAGGAGCATTTGAAGTTGGTGACTACTGTTTATGGAAAATGGATCGCATCAAAGATTTTACACCAATAAAATTACAGGTTTTGTTTAGAAAGATGAATGTTTCCTTACTTTCTTTACAGGGTGCTTGATTTAGTTATTACATGGCGTTATTCTAAAATATATATAAAAACTAGATTACACTATAATAACAATATTCATACTCTGCACAATAAATGAATGAACTGTCTAGCCTGTAATTTTTGAAGAAGTTGGTTCCTCAGCCTGGGAATGTTTCTGTGGGTGTTCTGCTAGGAGGCAGCTCAGTGCTTGGAAGCAGATGTTGAATTTCTGTGGATGACGTGCAAATTGGCAGTTTACAGGGCCGCTTTGACAAGCTGGCCTCATTTGAATGAAATGTGTTTTAATATGGCTAAATGCAAAATGAGAAATAGAAGAGTAAAGAACAGGCTCTGGGAAGAGGATTTGGAAGTTTAGCTAAGCAAGTAAAACAGTTTGACCCTCAGCCACAGCGTCTGTGGGGGCCGTGGGTATGTGAATAGTCCAGCAATAAATAGGAAAGGACTTCTCCTTCGGAATGCAATATTGGGAAGAGTCGTGGACTGGAGAGTTCTGCTGGCTCCATTTTGAGTGCGAAAATCAGAAAGAACACGAAGAGGAGCCAGCAAAGTCCATTCAAAGGCAGAAAGGGTTGCTTTGTGTGCTGCATTCTGCCTCTGGTTTAGGAGAAGGTTAAGATATGACTCAATTTACAGTAAGTGCCTCCTTAGCACAGAACATGCCAAATCTGAGCAGTGCAGCATTAAATGTAGCAAGAACCAGTAACCTTAGCTAAACAAATACCATCTAAATAGGAACTGAAGGAACAAATAAGACCTGAAGTTCACACAGTGTTCTGCTGGTTAATTGCCCTCACTGTTAAAATTGACTATAGAATGCAAAGAAATCTCAGATTCTTGATGTTTTCAGATTAGGACTGGGGTGCATCTTGGAAAGCTACTGTAGTCAGATGAAAATTGCTGGGCGTGGAGCAGAGTTGGTTTTATGAAAAGCAGTTCTGCTCATTGCACATGATCCATGAAAGTGTGTTCTAGTGACAGTGAGAGCTGACTTCCCACCTGGCGCTCACCTTAGGACATGCTTGTTTTCCAGGCTGAGTGTTTTTCTAAGAGCCTGAGATGCTCAGTCCACTCATTTTTCATGGTGTACACGTGAAGTGGGTGGAGCTTTTGTTGTGCTCTTTGTGGCTGCTTTGGCTTTGTTCCTCTCTGAACCATGGGGCTCACACCACTCCTATTGGTGGGGGCAGCTCTAGGGGAGCACTGAGAATTTCTTAAGAAATACAGTTCTAATTAATGCTCTGGCACAACAGTTCTGTAAATTCAGTGTATTTCTGTGAAAATCTGGTTTGTGCTCACTGTCAGAGGCTTAGCAGTGCACATTTAATGAATCACTGTGTATGTCCTTCCCCTGTGCTTTTATTTTTTCCTAATAGTTTGGCCACTGACTTTTTCTGATGGGTGTTTTCCTCTAATTTTGTTTTGGAAGAAGAGAAGCCAGAGAGAGCTAGCTGAGATGCTGGCTGATCCAGAGCTGGTGTTTACACAAAGGCTATGAAAGTATGCCAGCTGTGGCAATCCACTGGGTTTTTTTCCAGCTTGAACATGAGCGTTTTTCCTGGGAAGGCCCTGGTCAGAGATGTTCTTCTGCCTGACTGCTAATCAGACATGTTTCTCGGTGTCTGAGTTAGGAGCATGTCCATTCTAGTCTCCTGGGCAATGCTCGAGGAAGTTGGCTCATTTAAGGTGTCATGTTGGTGCTGTGAGTTCCTGTGCTTGCAGAAGGAGGAGGGAATGTCTTTCACTTGTAAGCTAAGCAAGAGCATCCCCTATAGCACGAGACAGACAATTAGCTCATGGGGACAGGGTCTCCTTCACTTTTCCTTTTGTGAAATTACTTTTTTTTCCCCCTCCTTTTGGGTGGAAGCAGTTTTTTCTCTGTAGCTTGCTCTTTAACTTTTTCAGTAAATTCTACCTCTGTACACAAAGCTTACATTCCAAATCAATCAGTTTGATTTACTTCTGTGAGTGGGGGGAGACAGTGCTGCAGGATTTCCTCCTTATCGTGCTCATCATATTAAGAAACATACTTTCAGCACATCTGAATATTTAAAACAGTCTTATTAAATCTAATCTCAAATCAGTGTAAAGCTATAAAAGGAACTGTAGCAATCTTAACTGTTGCAGTAGAGCTAAAGATGCTATTTCCTGTCAGTTGTGGTACTTCACACTTTAGTAGCTGTGAAAAAGAGTGAAGTTTGTCAGAAATGAATGATGTTTCCAGCATTTCCAGGGCTGGAAATTTCAGGGGGGTGCAAAACAAATCTAAGGTCTGGCAAGAGAACCATTCTTCTGTTTCTTGGTGAATGTGACGACCATTTCTGGTTGTCAGGTAGCTTTAATGTGAAGCTCGTTTTAAGGTGTAAGAGAGATGCTCATATGTATTGCAGACAAATGGCAGTTTGGAAATCCAACAGGAATAAATTGTGTTACATGAATTTAGTTTCCTTCTTATGTCTCTGGTGTTTACAGAACTGTAGAAGGCTTTTCTAGGTCTGTGCTTTACCTCAGTATTGTGGTTAAAAATGCATAGAAGTGTGGATGTATCTAACTCCTCTTTAATTCTTTGAATTGGGAACATGGAACGTTTGAGTCTGTGGCCCAGCTGTTTCCATGTTTGTAGAAAATCTGGGTGCCTTAGACTGGCTCAGCTCATGCCATCTCCAGCACATTTCAGGCTGTGTGCCTGTCCCTTTTCTGTTCCTTCCAGTTCTATAATGTTTCTTTTCTCCCTTCCCCCAGCCTCCCAGGACACTTAGCCTCTAGTGATGGTATTCTTGGAGTAATCTCATGTAGTTAAAAACTCCATTACTGCTAATTGGATTGCCCAAAAATGTGGGAAAACAACATAGGTGTCCCCTGGCCTGCTCCTGCTTGGGAGTTTACCTTCTTGCATTTTATACCCAAATACCTCAGAATTAATGTAACGCATCATTGACCTTCCAATTCTTATCGTTGTTTTTGTTTTATTACTTAATAGCAGTGGGAGTATTTATTAATAGAACTATTAGTGCAGAGTGCTATACGTGCTTTGTCATTACCAAGATGGTCCCTACCCCAGTGAATTTGCAGTTTAAATAGATGTGTCAGGGAGGGAGGGGAACCAGATGCCCGGAGGGGATGTTCTCACCCAGGATTAGACAGCAGAGCAGCGGAGGAAGGAGGAATAGTATCCAGCCCTACTAAATTCCTAACCTCGTGGCTCTTCCGCTGAGCTGGGCTCCATCTCCTGTCAACAGCACCCCTGAATGGCAGCAAATTAAGAGTGAAATATCTGCTCCAGCTACTGCTTCCCCGTCCAAATCGCAGCAGCGGTGTTAAATATAACTTTGTGGCTCTGAATACTGCCCGGATTTATTCCAGTTCTTGCAGTTTCAGGTTATTAGTAGCTGGGTGCTGGGGACAGCAGTGCGCAGCCTGGAGCAGCCAGAGCTTGCAGGAGGGAGCAGTCGTAGAACCAGTATTTCAGAGGAATGGATTTGTGTCAGACACAGGATGTCTAGGACACCTCAGGAATGTGTGCTACCACTAAGCTGCACATAACAAGTGTTAGGGAAGAGATTTTGTGCAGTGTTACACTTGCAGTATTATTCTGATGGGAAATAACGTTCTTATTTTACGTTATGTGGAGCTATTTCTTTTAAAACATTGACCTCATCAACTCAGGGCAAATTAACTGTTCTTTGTTATTGCCTTTTCCTGCAATATTGCTTCCTGTGCAAACAACTGCTCAGCGGCTGCTCCTGTTTTTCAGTCTGTTTCTTTTATAGCTCATGGAGCAATTATCTAAAATCCTGTTCCAAACTCAAAAAAGTCTGTCAAAATACCTTTTTAATCAATTGTGCTCCTTCGAAGTTGGTTAGACATATGCCAGGTACTCTGAGGTAAGTGAGGTGCATGTCACACTGTGGTTTAGGCTACAACTATTCTGCAGCTCCTGAGGGGGCCTTACTTTGCCAATTCTTACTGCTCCGGTTTGGTTGGTTGGTTTGTTGGTTTTGGTGCAGTGTTTTAGTGTGTGTGGGGGTTGCGGTGGGGTTTTTTTGAGTGCTTTTAGTTTTTGCCTGAAGTTAAAAAATAAATCAATCAAGGCTTCCTTCACTGTTAGCTCAGCTGAGCTATCTTCAGACTGAAATTCTTCAGATGGAATTGATTTCTTTGAGATGAATACCAGTTTGAGTTTAATTGGTATTTTGTTTTTAATCTTTGTTTGGCTCATACCACGCACATTTCTCTTTTACGGCTGAGTGGAATAGTTCCCTCTTTACAGCTCTTGGTAGTTTAGGATCACAGCAAAATCACACCACTTATTTTCAAGAGTAACTAGTGTGTTTAGGCATAGAGATCCTTTTGGAATAGATGTATTTGTTTAGAGAACATGCGTGTAAAGGTAAAATTTCCAGTGGCACCGAGCATTCTCTGTCTCTGTGCTGTGTGTTGTAGCTGTGTCCCAGCTCAGACACGCTTGACTTGGTGTCAGTGCCATGAAGCAGAGTCCCTTTCCAGAGGAAACCCAAATGCCCCAGTCAGGGGAGTCACAGCACTTTCCAGCAGGTCTCTGGATGAAGGTGCTCAGGGAAGCAGTGTTCCTGCCAAGCAGCTTTCCTGAAGCGGAGATTCACAGGGGGTGCACGTAGCCCTGGGACAAGTGGGATTCTGCAGTTGCTAAGCACCATTTCCTGATTCCTAGTCAGAGTGTATATTGCATATTGCTTTAGCATTGAATTCTTGTCATCAGTAACAATGTCTTGTTTTTAACAATGAGCACTGATTTGCTAAGAAGGATACTATTTCTGAAAAGGAAAAAAAAATTGTTGCTGCTTTATCTTCACCATCTCTGACGATACATGGATACAGAATTCAAATATATAAACTGAGGCACACCAAATACGCTGGATGATGTAACTCAGGTTAGGACTAACATCCTGGATTTAAAAAGTGATCCACAGTCCTGTGATCCACCTACTGCTCCCTTAAATCTCATAGGTTTATAAATACAGTGTGACTGCGACTTCCGAGTAGCATGATGGAGAATGATTAGCAGTAATAAATACATTTGTCACACTAAATCTCTAGCCCTCTGTTTAAATAAAGATGTTTTGTTAAGAGTCAAGCACATACATGCCAAACTGTGCTTTGAGTTTCTGAACTCTGGTTTTGAAGTGTATGCCAGATAAACTTTCTTTAAGTGATCTATCATCAGAATGCTTCCTGTGCACTCCAGCTCATGGGCTGAAGTCTAAAGCATTAATTGAGTTCTGGCCTTACTAAGTAATTACTGTTATATCAAAGTGCGTAAACATTCAGCACATGATGTTGACTTAATGAATTTTATTCCTTATGTTGGTAAGAAATGTTTCTGGAGGAAAAAAGGCGAAGTAAATGACAGTATTTGTTATTTCCCCTTCCTTCATTTACACAGCAATGGCCTTGGACAAGGAGACTGGATTTTGAAAATGCAGTTCTATGTCTCCCCATAGCTCTCTGCAGGATTTTAGTTTGGAATGCCTTAGGAAATATGCTGTAGTTGAAATTAAGCTGTTTGGTGGACAGACATAATCAAAACTGCTCGACTTGATTCTGTTTTATGGTTGAGCTCTCTGATACTGCTCTGTTAAAATAATATTTGTTCATTTGCTTTAAGGCTCCTTTCCATGGCTGAAGCAGCACATGTTTATGTACACATATTAGCATAAATACAAATTAGGCCCATAAGTTTGCACAGCTGTAATGACTGGAATTTAGTAAATGAAATAGTGCCAACAGTGTTAATTGTACAGGAGTGAATGGCATGACCGATGTGCTTGTTAGTTAAAGTGTCTGTGGCCAGCAGTGGAGCAGATCTATGCTTTAGCTGTCACTTTTTGGAATGGAGCTGTTCTTAGGGTAGGGGGTTTTTTAATTATCTTTTTTTTTTTGTGTGGGTTGTTTTTTTGTTGTGTTTTTTTGTTTGGGTTGGTTTAGTTTTTCATTTTGCTTTGTTTGTGAATTTTAGTGTCCTGTTTGATTTTTGGAGTTGCCCAAGAGCTTATTTGCATGCCTGCCTCTTCACCATCAGTTTTCAGAGGACATCTCTGTGCATGCAGCATGTTCTGGTCCCGTGAAAAGGCTCAGAGGGAGAAGGCTGCTGGAAGAGTTCAGCCAGGTTGTCATTTGCTTCCTTGCCTGTGTGGGAGCAGGCACTGGGACAGAACAGCAGGAATGGGCGTCAGGCTCTAATGTAGGATGCCCAAATTCCATCCCAAACAGCAGCCAGACCTGCCACTAGCTAGATAGCACAAAGACACGTTGTAGAGTGATCTAAGGAAAATGCTATTTAAATCAGCCAGAGATCCTCCTGTTTCTGAGTCTTACAGCTCTGAATATACCTTTGCTTGAGTAGGTGTTACTGTGAGCAATAAGGAGAGATCTGACTGAAAGAAAGAAGGTGGCTGAGAGGAGAGTCCAAAAAAACAGCTGGCAGGGAAATAAAGAATAATAAAAAAATTTCTCAATCATTGTTTGTTTTGGAAAGTTCGTGCTTTAAGCACATGGAAATACTTTACACGTTTGAGAAGTGCTGACTTCCTACATGCCTTGTGAAGGAACAGCAAATCATTCATATAATGTAAACACATTTATAGATTGTTCCAATATAACTTTTTTCAGTGCTGCTGTTCTTTTTAACAAGATACAATTCAGTGCATACATGCTCTTTTGATGCTATACTTTGGCCAAGAGTTGCAAACATCATAAATGTTAACTATTAGAGTTTGTGCTAAATGAATGGTGCAAAGTTATTGAACCACACTTTTAATGCAAAAAGTTGTTAAATGGTGCTGTTTGATGCACTGTTTAAAAGTAAACATATGAGAAAGTAGTGCTGGAGTGAAACAGAAAGAAAGAGCTTGTCCAAAATTTTAAGTATAAGCAGTCTCATTATGTGTTGGTAGAGATGATAACAAAAAGTGGGAGCAGACAAAGTTCCTCTGTGAGGGTGGAGTTTTAAATCAGGGAAGAAAAATAATTAAAAAGAGAAGCTTTGGTGCCAAAATTGCAGCAGGCACTTGTCAAATTGTATAATCATGGTGCTGGTTGGGGTTCTTGAGAGGTCATGGGGTCCTTCCCCCTGCCATGAGGCTTAGCCAGGGGTGCTTAATGGCAGATACCTGTCTAACCTGTTCTTAAAGACCTCTGGAGATGGGGGCTCTGCAGTCTTCCTGGCAGCCTCTGGTAGCACTTACTGCGCTTGCTTTTACATTTCAGGGGCGGTTCAGTAACTGTGTTTCCTTGACCTGATACAAGCTCATTTTCTACCTAGGTAGGTGCCAAAAGTAGGCTGTTCTCTGCCTCTTTGTAGGAGCTTCTTAGGTCCTTGAAGATGACTATGTAAAGAGGACTTCACAGAACTAAATATTTTAGAATTTAGATCTTTAAAAAAATAGTTCAGGAACCTTAATTGTCATTTAACAATCAAAACATTGATTTCTTCTGCAAGTGGTTGGTAGACTGTCTCCACTCTTACAGACTGGATGTGAAATGACATTCAGCTGAGGACTTTTTAAAGAGGAAAATTCTTTTAAAGAGAGCAGCAAGAACATTTAAAGAACAGTAGTAAGATCAATGAAGTATTTGAAGCCATTTAGGGAAGCTATAGTACATTTGTATACGTGCATAGAAGTATGTGTGACCTTTCTGCCGTGATCCTTTTTTTCTTAGCAGTTGTCTGCGTTTGTGAGAACATCACATGTTTTCTTCTAATCCTTTCTTCTGTTGCTGCTGATCAAAGCAGTTCGTGTCATTCCTTCATCTTCTCTATTGTGTGCCTGGAGGAGCGCTGGTGACCTGGGCTGGCAGAGCTGGGATAATGGCTTTGCAGATTCCTCTGAGTCAGCACTCCGTTGGGCTGTGTCTGTTTGTCTTGCTTTGAGAGACTTGCCTGTGAAGGCACAGGTGTTGCAGCCTTACCTCACAGCCTGGTTTTACTCCTGG
This sequence comes from Rhagologus leucostigma, assembly GCA_013397725.1. Classification (NCBI taxonomy): domain Eukaryota; kingdom Metazoa; phylum Chordata; class Aves; order Passeriformes; genus Rhagologus; species Rhagologus leucostigma. The sequence goes on from VZTD01005744.1 coordinate 396,838, forward strand.
TTATTACATTTCTCAATGAACTAGAATCTATCTGTTGATGTAGAGTGTGTTGATCTTGCAGCACAGTTAAAAGATCTCCCATATGCCTGTGTTTTCTTCCTTCCCTGTTCTCAGGGCCACCTTCAGACAAATTTTGGGTAAGCACAGCCTACATCTGGCTTCTCTGCAATTCTTGCCAGACTTGGTCATGCAAGGAGAACCAAGAGGAGGACGAGGCCATAGTGGGAGGCAGTTGCTGGAAGAAACATGGCGGGGAAATCAGTAACAAGTGCTGGCAGCAGCAGCAGTGGTGCTGTGGTGGAGCATGGGATCAGGGCTGGTGGGGATGGGGAAGCACAGGGCAGCAGAGGAGACGGAGGGAGGAGGATGAGGATGTGGGGACTTGGATGTTGAGGTGCTTTGGAGAGAACATGGGGGGACATGAGGGGGAAGATTTGGGGAGAAATGGCAGAAAGGTGGGAGTGAGTGGGATGAGAGTTTCTAGGCAGAAGGCTCGAGTGGTTTCTGCACGAGGTTGGGAATTAAGAGAGGAGCTGTGGGACAGAAGGGTTTGGAGACCTGGGGATTCTGGTACTCATCCATCACAATCAGTTCCTGTGTAAGAATCCTGTTCTCCAAGGGCAGCCAGGGTGGTGTGTGCACTTGTGTGGCTTCCAATGTGACACCCACCCACACACACACATGTTAACCAGGGTTCTGGCTGTAGGCAGGGGTGAACAGGCAGGACTTGTTTCCTGCATCGTCTTCTGTTTTGTCCAAGGTACAGCCTTACTAATAAATTAATTACTAATATATTAATTTCTTACGAAGAAAAAATCATCGCTGTGTTGATTAGGGTTGTGCTGTGCTTGTGCATGTACCACCTTTTCTGCACCTTAACTCCTGTGTAAGAGCACACAGCAAATAAATGAATGTTTGCTACAGAGTCTCGGAGAAGTCAAGTTTTGGGCTTTCAAAGGGCACATTTATAAATCAAAAATTCATTTAAAAATTAAGATGTATTTCAAAGGAGCTCTTGGGGGCTCTAGTTTTCAGTAGTCATCATTACCATCCAAGGTGCATCTGTATTGTACTAGGGTACTTGAAGAAAGAGATATTTGGATCAAAGAGACAGTGTTTTGTAAGGAGACTTCAAAAGTAGTTTTCCTTAAAAATGTTTGTTCAGGTGCAGAGGGTGAGAGAAAGGAATATTGTTTGAGGCAATTGGTGTTGGACATCAAAAGGTGAATGTCCCCAGGTATATGTAGTGATTGTCAGAGTGTCTCTGGAAAGGAATATTAACAGCACTGACTAGTAAGGAAACAGAAATTATCTTCATGAAGAAGTGCTTTGGTCTCTGAAAGTTTGGCTTATTATCCTCATTCCTCTTAATATTTTGGGTTTGTTGAGGTTTTTATTTTAAGGGCGAAAAACATGGATTATGGAGTATATTGAAGTAGAGAATTGGCTAGTTTAGTTTAATGTTTTGCTTTGCCTGAACATAGTTGCTACACAGGTAACTTCTGTATTTAAGGGAAATGCGAGGTTCAGGTGTAGCTTGTGACACATTACAGTTCAGCAGAATGTGTGGCAAAGCAGTAAAATCCTCTGCCTCTTGCAAAGTCAGTAATGGCATGGTAATAAGTTGTGTTTTATGCAGGCTTCTTTTTTAAAATATAAAGTACTAAAGAATATTGTGACTACAGAGAAACCTGCTTTGACTCACTGAGACAAATGTGTGCCGTGGTATGGGCAGGAAATGGAAGGACAGAGAGCACATGTGGAACCATCTATCTAAATTAGCTGGATGGGGGCCAGGAGACTGGAACTTGCAACATTTGCCGTGATTAGTAGAAAACGAAATGGTGGTTTTGTGTAAGAATAATGATTCTTGTATTATTCTGGGCGAGTGAGGTAGATCCTGCAGGACGTAGATGCTACATTTAAAAGTGGTGCATGTGGAATTGGAGGGCTTTGGAAAGGTGTAAGTAGTTTGGAGGGAGAAACAAGCTAAAAGTGAGGGCTGTGCACGGGAGGAAAGCAGCATATATATATATATTTAGGTCTGAGGCCCATTCTCCTGTTTCATCTCTTGAAAGAGAGGCATAAATAAATAGAGCATCACTCCCTTCTCCAAGGCATAGAGAGAGATCACAGAAACGTGATCCTCTGCTAGTGAGTCAGAGGCAGTGCTCCAGTAACCAGGAGCTGCTGGGCTGGGCTGTGGAGACGTGCTGACAGATCTAAAGGGGTGGATGTATGCACCTGATCCTCACCATCCTTAGGCACTCTGGGGCTGGGGCTGCCAGTGTTTGATACCTGTGCTGCATGGCTGCCATGAAGAAAAAAGTCACGTATGTCCCAGTTTGTAATGCTTCCCTGTGATAGCCCTTTGGGTGCAGACAAGCGAAGTTTGAATAATCGATTAGTAAATATTTGAAGAATTTTCTGCCTTTCCATAGAGGTGGCGCTATCTTGGCCTTGCCTGCATACCAAGCATTCCCCTTCATGTTTGTTTACAAGAAAACTTGATTAGGATTTTCTTTTGTTATGGGGGAGAGAAAGAGGGCTTGGCTTGAGAGCTAATGGGAGGACATAGAGGGGATTGCAGTGGGAGCTTCATCCTTTCTTTGACTTCACCCATTTGGTTTCACTTACGCACCTTAATCTGCCACTTGGTGGGATGATGCTGCATTGAATTCCTGTTTAGGTAGAATCTGGAGCCTAGACAGGGTTAGGCCAAGAATTTATCTCGTATCAGGCACTTCTAAGATCTGTTTGGAATATGAGGTAAAAAACCCCCATCCTGATCCTTAAGGTGCAATTTATATTAAAGCTTAATGTTGTCAGTTTAGTTTCATTGATACTGTTGTGTACAGCATTTGCTTTGTGCTAATTTTTAACCTGTTTTGTGTCTGGTTAGTTAAATGAATTTGAAGTACAAAATTAAACAGATTTTAAAGTAATATAAATATTCTTTAAGAGTTTTGTAACTATTTAACTGTTGGTTGCTTTTAAAGTGTAACCAATTTGAGCTGTAGGTGCCAGGTATAACTTTGGCATTGTCTCTCTGTCATCTAATTGAAAAATCTTTGGATTTTAAAATTTTTCTTCTTAAGAATCCTGAATAAAATATTGGTAGGATCCAGGGTTATTTTGTTTGTCTTGAAGACCAAAGCATAAATGTCGCTGCACTTTAGTTTTTATTTGGTTTGTTTATGAAAAGGCAAAGTACATAGTAACTGCGTGTTTTCAAAATGTGAAATTTCTACTGTAGGAAGAAATCTTCTTTAGAACTGCAGATACTTTATCTTTGTTGTTAAATACAGCACTCTATGACTACGCTGGTTCACCTTCTATTGTCTTCAGTCCATCTCTGATCCTTCTCACTGGTAGCCTCAGGCTTAGGAATGAAGGACTGGGCTGTGTTGGAGGTGGCAGACTTGGACCTCCAGGGGAGAAGTAAATTTAGACGGTAAAAACCACTGCTGCATATTCTGTTTGGAGAAACTTCTGCCTACAGCTCTGGAGCTGTGAAAGTGCTGTCAGGACCTGGAAAAGGTGGGAGGAAACTGTATTTTCTTTTATCTTTTGCACAGGGAAGTTTTTGCTATTGTGCATTCTGTTGTCTTTGATTTTGCTGGCAGCAAAGGAAGCAGGAAAGCCAAGGAATGGGCAGCTGACACTTTTAGGAAGGGGAGAGAAAACCCCTACCTGACTTGGCCTGTGGGTGACAGGAAGGGACACACACGGCAGGCCTTTCCTTCTGCAGTGGGAGGTATGTGTGTGTGCATTGTCAATTGTTCATGACAGCTGACACTGGGGGGAGGGAGCTTTTGAGGGGAACTCCGAGATTTGGATCAGGGAACGTGTGCTTCAGTCAAAATGCTTCAGTTCCAGTTAATACCAAGCGACTTACAGCTAGTTGGAACATGATTTTTGGATTGGAATATCAATGCAGCTTAGGTTGGGTGTTTTTTTGTTATGGTTTCCCCACCTTCCCTAACAGGGCTTGTTTTGCTGAAGGATCAGTTGGAAAACCTGAAGGAGTGTGGATGATGTGAATATCAGGGTCACTACTCTGACCACTTTGGCAGACTCACTTAAGTTATAAAATGTACTGCTTTCACTATTCTTTTATGCTTTTATATTTTCTGATTAATGGAATCTTGAATCTTTTTTTAATTGTTTGCATAAGGTCACACAAAGTATGACACTAAGGCCATGGAGAATAACTTTGTAAATTCTTACTGCTCTGAAATCTAATTAAAAACCTGCAAACTTCATCATTCGTCATTTTACCATAGGAGTGTATTTCTTATGGAGACAGTCTAATATCCTGCAGCAACTTCATGGCATTAAAAAAATAATTAATGGACCCTTTTAGGGCAATGTGTGTTGCTACAATGTGGAATAATACTTCAGTGTTGTAAGTGAATGGTGTGCTAGGAAACACTAATCCCTTGTGTGTAGTAACAGGAAGTATGAATATTACTTATTAATAATAATGTAAAACACCTTCACACACATGGTTTTTCCTGGGCATGTCTGCCTTTTTGTAAACAACAGCGAATTTTAATTACAGAAAATTGGTGAGAAGCAAGAAGGATTTGTGTAATTAAGACGATCTGTTTATTTAAAAGTCTTCAGAAATTGTAAGAGATGGAACTTAGCTGTATGTGAAGGATGAATGTTGTGCAATAATGCCCCTTCATTCCCCTTTCATAATAAATCTCCACAGAGTATTCATCTGAAGGGCTGGATGCCAAAAAGAACAGGTTTGACTTGTCTGTGAGGATTTACACCACAGTAAAATGCACAACTGCTTTTGTAGAGGTCATTGTGAAGGTCACGGAGCCAGTATGCACTGCTGAATGGGAGCAGCCTGGAACAATGGTGTGAGAGGTTGGACTGCCTGAAATCACTGTTTAAAACCTCATCTGAAATGTAGCAATAAGCTGGAATCCTTAAAACACACGCTTCAAAGCTTGTAGGCTCTTTTGCAAGACATAAACAGTCTCTTTTCCAGTAGTTTGCATCTGGTACCCTCTGCTGAATGTGGCTCTGAGCTCAGAAAGCAAGAGTATGCCCGTTTCCTGACAATTAACATTGAAATAACTGAGTGTGTCTAATATAAACACCCTCAAACTGTTAATAATTGCCTCTGTCCATTTTTAAAAAAAACCCACAACGATATTAGATTTAATTACCTGAAATTTGGCACACCTCTTTTTTACAAATAAGGTCTGAGTTTGGCCATACGGTCGCTATGTCTTTAAATAAAAGATGATGATCATTTCAAATGGCAACCAGCCATCAGTGGGGTTTAGTGCAGAGATTAATTAGTAAACTTTGGAATGCGCTACAGCAAATGCAGCTGATTGGCAATAGCATGTGGAGCAGCAACTGTTGGAAAGCTGGTGCTGCTGAGCAGCAGAGGTATTTCCAAAAAGACTTAAGGGTGCTGTGATGTGCTGTACTTTAAATGGCACTGTGCTGATTGCATCAAACCACCGGTTCTCTGTTTATGCAGTTTGGTAAATGCGCAGATGAGATAAATCTGGTTTGCATTTGGAAAGAAAGCAAGCTTTCTTGTATTGTTTTGATAAGATGAGGTGCACCCCGTGAATAAAGTGATGCCTCTGAACATCAGTTTACAGGGATCGTGGTTTGTCTGCAGTGCATTTTACAATTTTTTTTAACTAGGAAGACATGTTAAATGTTAAGATAAGAATTATTCTAAAAAGACACCGAAGTGAATATGGACAATTCAATGGCTGTTGCAGTAAGCTGTTTCTTAGAATTCTGGTCCACATTTTAAAATTATACACATTTCAAAGTATGTGTGTCTGCATGGTTTATAATTGCTTACTCTCTTCCTTTTAAAGTTTAAAATGCATGATTAGAGAAATTTGGAAACTTTGTCTCCAAGTTAGCTTTCTAAAGAAGTTTGATCTATTTGGTGTGAGTAATGGACCCCATTATGTACAGTCTCTAGTGGGACTATTTTCTCAACTTGTTTGGGCCATGGGATTGGGGCCCAGATAATGAATTTAAGATGATTTATATAATAAATAACTAAACCTGAGATATTACTTGGAAGCCAGATACACTTCTTAAAATGTGTCTTAATAATGTATTAATCTTCTGATGCCCACTTTCCTTTCGAGAGGGATGGTCAAATATCCATTTAAATTGGTAAGAAAACTCACACCAATACTGGTAGGTTTTTGTTTTGGAAATGGATCAGGCATGTGCATTAGCCTGGTAAAATTCATCTGGCTGCATGCACCTTGAGTATTGAGCTGAAGTCTGCCCTTTTGGGCTAATGGTATCACTGAAATAGTCATATAAATTTTTGATACAAACCTGGCGGAGGTGCTTGATCTCATAAGATATGGATCACCCTGGCTTTGACCCAGAAAACCCTTAAGCGTGTGCTTTGAAATGAAGCAAGCATGTATTCCTCTTGGCTTAACTCTCAGCTCTGTGACTTGGTCCTCGTTGCAGTTCAGTCCCTAGGGCCCATCTGTGGACCCAGAAATGGCACACCTTGGTGTCCGATACCTGGGTACAACCTGCTCGACTTCCAAGCTGTTGGAACAGTCCATGCAAGGAGAAGGAGTGGAGACTGGAGTTGTCAGGGTGCTGGTTGTTCCTCTGGAGGCCTGTTTGTGCAAGCCTCTGCTTCCTAGAGCGTGGTGTTTATTGCCATAGGTAATTGCAGCGCAGTGGATGGGCTCAGTTTACGCCATCAGGTTTAGGCTTGCTTGGCTTTGTTGGACTGGACTTGTAGGCCACGATCCAGGCGAAGTAATCGGAATGCGACTGCTCCTTTGACTTTGTGGGGCTCTTTCTGTGCTCAGAGCTGGGTAGTTTTCTAAGCTGAATCAGTGTTGCTGAATCTGGGTCTAAGCCCCAGGTAAGTGTATGATAAAATTTTCTGATGGCAAATAGATTTGTTAGCTTGACATGCCTCTAAATAATTCCCGTGTGCAAATGTGCACATGATTGGGGCATTACAGGGCTGTGCAAACATTCTATGATAGTCTTTGTTTAAAAATGTTTAGCTCATGCCCTGGATTATTTGCGTCTGGGTGTATCTGTGTGTACACACACGGAACAGAAACCTCCGTGCACACAAAGAGCATCTCATTAAAAACTGCACTATTTGAGTACTGCAATCACCTAATTACTGAGGTGTGTTTATTTTATTCAAACTGCTGTGTGTATGTACAGTATACACATCCAAGTACATTGCAGAACATTATGAATAATTAAAAGCAAACTGTAGCCCTTTACAGAAGCAAATGTAGGTACATCCAGTGAAGCATTATCCTGGCCAGGCTGCTGGTTTGGTGTGACTCAGCTATTGTATGAATTATAGAATGCTTTTTGTAGCACTTCAGGATTGCCTCATAGTATTGGTCTAAATCTGAGATAGAAAAGGTTAAACAAAGTCTGAATTTCCTTGACTTGATAGCAAACAGTCACTGCAGCTCCCTCCTTGTGCTAATGCCCTGGAACAGACCAGTGCAGCTGCTGGAGTAGCTGAGCTGGGGGTTAGGTGATTTCGTAAGGTGAGCTGTTTTAGGCTCTGGCAGGCTTTTGTTCCTTGTAGGTCTCTTGGTCAGTGCTCCCTGTCCTGGCAATAAATGTTTCAGCCAACACAGCAACGGCTGTGAACAGGAGATGGGGGAAAAAATAGTTGATGAAGTGTCATGGTTTAACTGTGCCCTGAGATTAATGTGAAACTGAAGGAGAAAGCATGGTTTTCTCAGTCAACTACCAATTGATAAAAGTTTATGTCCAGAGCTAAGGCTGAGGTATTTAGGCTGCTGGTGATTTAAAGGGTGTTTTTAAATTTGTTTCTTAAAGCTTTTTTTAAAGCTTGCCATCTTCTGCTGAAAATATTATTTTCCAGAGAGTTAAACATCTTAAACTTAATTTTCTTTTCCTTGTCAAATATTGGGCAATTGAAAACAAACCCCCCAAACCCCACCTTGTATTATTAAGCCAAATGTGCCGTGAAACCTTCTTGAACAGCTTGCCTTGGCACGCTGAAATTGATGTGGTTGTAGTCCAGCCATGGCGGTGGTGGGGAAAATAACCTTCCAAACTGTCAGCACTTGGGAAAGGAAACACAAAAACCTATTATTATTCATACGTAGTGTAGAGTTTCTGATTTGCTCCCATTGACTTGAGTGATACGGTATCAGTTACTGCCATGGCTGTAGCGCCGGGTTTGTGTTTCGTGTGATGAAGTGGAGCAGCGATGCAGATGCACAGTAGCCCAGTGTGGCTGGATGGATGGCTTCCAGGTAGATGGACACTGGGGCTGGCCGGCTTAGGAGGCAGTTTGCTGTGGTCAGCCAAAAATCAGCTCTTGCTGGTGAGTCTGGAAGTGTTTGTGCACGCTGAGTCAGTCTCTTTGTATACCGGGGTGATTGTAGCACTGATTAGACTGGAAAGGCTTGGCAAATCCTCGTTGTATGGGAAGCTCGAGTGCAAAAACTTGCCTAATTTTCTTTATTTAAATCAGTATCGTCCTGCTTGAGGCCTTTTGGAAAGCACATCTGAGTGAATGGTGTTTTAAGTTAACACGGTGTTCACAATAAAGGGCAGTTTCATTGGAAAAGGGTGTGCTTAGGGTTACGTCCCACAGGCTTCTGCTGTGTTACATGTGGAGGGAGTCAATTCTCCTGCATACACACATCGTCTTTTATGAAATCTGTACTTGCAAGATTTAATATCTTAAAATTTGCTTTGTGATCAGCAATTCTTTGAACTTGCAAACAAGAAAGTGTGGATAACTTCAAATATCCATTTGAAGTCTGATTCTGAGGAATGCTTATGTTGATTTTGACCTTAGAATGTAAAGTTTGATCTCTGTCTCAAAACGGCAGTTTTCTAGCGGAAATGTAAATACAGTCTGAACTTTTTTTAGATACCTTTAAAGTATGCTCTCTCTTGGAGACAGGGACTTTATTCCAGAGAACCTGGATATTCAAACCGTGGAAACCTATTTCTCTTCATAAGGCCCCAGATTCAGGAGCTGATCTCTAATCAGCAAAGCTCACTTGCATGTGCTTTTGTTCAGAAGACACTGATCTGTGGTGGTTTAGACTTGAATATAACATTTTGGGTAATTCTGAAGCTTCATAGACTAGAAAGGGTGAAGGGTGGAAGCCGACTGAGATGATTTAGAGTTTTATATAAGCACATAAAGCTGTAAGTTGTCTTGTTGTGTTTGGGTTTGAAAAGCACTTTTTAACTACTTTGACATCTCGCTTTTATTCTCGAACATCTGCTTTAGATTGTTTGCCATAAAAGTGTAAGAATTAATCTTGCCCTCATTTTTGTTACTGCTACCAGAAACCAAACTATTTTTATTACTTCTTGCATAGGGATTTGGACCCTGAACTATTTTCAGAGTTTAGGAGAAAAGGAGTTTGTATTTTATTTTCTTTTCTTCCCCTCCTTGTGCACCCTTCCCTCCCCAAACTTACAGGTAAAGTTAATTAAATTATAGTTTTTAGCACAAAGATTTTCGACATGGCTCGTAAAACTGTATAGTAAGCTCTACTGTGCTTTATTTGGTTCAATACTAAGAGTTTTAAGGGGATTCAAATGATCAGCTTATGTTTGTTTCTCAGAGCAGCAGCTGCCCTGAGCCAGGGTAAAGCATTTGCATCATCTGTGGAGAGCCTGGTACGTATTTTACTGATTGGAAATAATATGTGAAATGCAAAGAAATGAAGACCTTCCTATGTGATTAGTCCTTTGATTAACAAATGTTCTTAATGCTTGTTCTTGGGGCTTCCTCTCTCTGCGATTGCAGCTTGTTTGTGTTGTTTCCCAAGCAGCAGCCAGTGGTCATGGCATGGGATGTCAGTGCAATCCCCGATCTCCAGCACGCTGCCTTTGAGCGATGGCTTTCCCTGGGTTGGGTGTTATTTATTAAATGTCAGGGCACTCTGCTGATGTGGCTTCATCCAGTACTTGTGCCAGAGCATACAGGAATCTTCCCTTCTACAATGGAAGTGTTGTTTTTAAGGCAAAACTGGCTGTTGTAAGCCAATAGCAGGAAATACTAAGGCAGCCTCTCCAACTTGCTCGAAATGCGATGTTTGTGCTGCAGTTGCTTTCACAGCAGTCTCCTCTTTCAGAATCCGTGGCAACACTTGCTTTTTTTAATTTGAATACAAGTGTTTTAGCAAAAGGGTTCACAAAGGAACCAGTGAACAAGATAAAACAGATGAGGCGTCTTTTTATTTTGCAAACAGATAAATAGGATTTTTCAGGGACTGAGTGAAATTGCCATGTGATTTTATCGCTTTTTTGCTGCCAGCTTCTATTTTCTCTGAGACTGTAGATTTTTCAAGGCAGGAACCATTCCTTTTTCTATGTGTTAAAGATGCCTTAGCTATTTCTGGTTGTGTTTCAAGGAGTTAGGAAGCTGTAGCCACTGAAACCAGGGCAATGCAACAGGCCATGGTAGTTCGTAGGAGGACTTTCTGCAACTCTCTCAGGCTCAGAGAAGGCTTACAAATAGGCTTCTTGATCCTGTGAAGTTTTGTGAATCCTGTCCAAAGGACTGATAAAATTCAGGTGCCACGGGAAGTAAGTACGCACAACTTGAAAAGCTGTCATGTGTCTGTGGTTCAGATTTAAGCATTGTTTTGTTATACCCACTTAAAACATAGATGGAAACTTGCATGGAGAGAGACTAAACCCCTCTGGAAGGACAAAAGAGTATATTTTGTGCGGATTAAAAATGCAGTTTCTTCTGCCCCAGGGAGTTTTTTGTTTAGTTTGAGAGAATTAATGTGCGTTTTCAAAGTAGTGACATGAAGTGTGTGTTATGTTTGCAGTGGGTCCCCCTCCTGTCCTGGAATATTTGGTTCATGTTTACTTGTGCGCTCTGCATGCAAATGAAAAAAGGCTAGAAATAAACTACTTCCACCTAGGTTAAGCAATAATTTCTAAATATATTGCTAACAGGTTTCAGTTTTCATTTAAAATGTTGTAGTAAATACGGCCCACAAATATTGTGAAGATGTATCACGTACTGCTAACGTCTGATACTTTCTGAGTTTTTAAACTTTAGACTTCAATTTTTCCGAGTTCCTTCTTTTTATCTTTTTGTCTGTTTCTAATAATTCACCCTTCCTGTTTTTCTATTCTATTCATGCTTTTCCTTTCATCTGCCTTTACTGTCCTTTTCTTAATATTTTTTTTTTTGGTCTCTGTTGCTATTAAAAACTTCCTTGCTTTCTCTTGCCAGACTATCATCAACCTTTAGCAGTCCCTCCTTAAAATCTAGCTATTCAAGGAATCTCACTTTATTTCTTCCCTTTATCAGGCAGACATAAGCCATACTGAATGTGATGTTCTGCATCTTTATCAACACTTATCTGGGTCTAGGCTGGATGCTCAGTAAAACAGGGAACATGTCTCTGACTTCCATACATACACACACACACAGAGTTCTCATCTTCTACAGTGTGAGATCAGCTTTCTGTTTGGCTTTGTTATTTTAAGCAGTCTTTCTTTTTAAATCATCCATCAGAGTTTGCATTCCTCAAAAACGATATTGCGGAGCTGTGGCTGTTTGGATGGGGGAAAGCTGCTTTAGAAGATCCCAGGAAAGAGCAGACAGTGGAGTGCAGTGATGTATGATTCTTTACGAGCTGCTGTTCTTCCAACACAGCAGCTGGTTTTTACAGGTTCCACTGTTCTCCAGGAAATCCTAGATAATTTTCTTGCATAATAGAGGGATCATATCAGTGTAACACACAGCTTTACTTCAGTAAAGTAGGAGCAGCAGGAGATTCACCTGTGTGGAGGCTCAGGCAGTTGGTGCTGGTTGGTGAGCGATGCCTTGTGCTCTGACCTCCAGTGCTGTGTCTGTCCCTCTCTTAGTGTTCTGCCTCATGAGACACAAAGTAGCATTTGTCATTTATTTCTGCTTCATGTCCTTTGAAGAATTAGGCCCTTAATGTGTGTATTTAAAACAATGTTATATTAAAGCCTTAAATCCTGTAATTAGACTGGCTATTGTTGATAGTTGATACTGTGCTTTGTTGATAGCCAAACCGAAATGACCAAGGCTCCAGAAGTCTGATGGTAGAGATGCAACAAAAGTTTGTTTAGTTCTGCTTAACGCTGTATTACCAACATAGCACACTGAGGACTGGTGAAACAAACCGAACAGAACGTGGCCTTTAAGTCACCTATAATGAAATGTTTCTCTGAAAATGAGAAGAACCTGCAGCTGTACCCTGAGAAGGGCTGTGTTGAGCCCTGTGAAAGCCACTGTAGGAAAAAAAATTTCGTGAGCTGATAATGAGGTTTTCAAATGCAACTGGCATTCCTAGGGTGTCCAAATGCCCCCCAGCACCCAGCTCATGGCATGGCTCTTCAGCTGTGCTGAAAGTGGCTGAACTGGCACCGTGCAGGGTAGAGGCCCTGGGGGCAGAGCAAAAGGAGCAGAAGCAGTTGAGCCACATTCGGCACAGTGGCGTGCACAGAAGTAAGAGCTTAGGAGTGGAGACAGAGTTGGGAGCAAGATTGAGAAACCAGTGCAGAAAACCAGGAGTGTGACCTGTGGGCTTATTAGTGACATGAAAATGATGTTGTGTTTTAATTCTTCATCCCCCGAAACAATGCTGTCTTGTGTGCTGGGCTGTCCTCTGAACAGTGGCGGGGATTTTGAGGAAAGCTTGGCAGTTCCTGCCAGAACTCTAGGGTCTCCACTGAAAACATGAGAGTGACTTGTTGCAGCAAACATGCAGACTATGCCCTGAATCCTGCCTGGGCTTCAGCAGGCGGTGCTGGAGAGGACAGTCCCAGGCAGGCGCTGCGATCCAGGGGCATGAGGAAAGGGCACCGGGCTTTTCTGTGAAGGGTGTAGGCACTAAATCCTGCTCTGGCTCTGACCCAGCAGAATTGTATTTCGGCTTGTTAGATGGACACAGGCTTTCTTCTGGGAGATTAGAGAAATGGGGCTTTTTGGCAGGAGCTTAAAGATAGGTCTGGTCAGGTAATTACTTGTGTCAGGAAGTTGCAAAGGAAAATTTTGGAGGCAAGTAGAACTGATGGTGTGATTTAACCCATGTTACTCCGTGGTTAATTTCCCAAGTACCTGTTTGTGTAACAAATCACACATATCTGACTGTCTTTGTTAATAGCTTCTTCAGTGCTGTTGATCTCTTGGCTTATTTCTGTCATTCTTAAAGAAAGCACATCTTTTAAATCTGTTTTGGCATTTGAAAATCAAATTAAGTTACTGTGGAGGGGAAAAAAAGGTCTAAATTTAGTGAGATTGTTATTAGGCATCTGAAATCATCTACCACACTGAGAAGGGGGGGAACAATCTTGTATCTCTGATCTTGCTATTTGTGGTCAGATTTTGGTTTTGAGATCAACAGAAAATCTTAATGTTGGTTCTGTTGCTTTCTGTCAGATCATTTGTTCTCTTTCAGTTTCGCTTCTGAGATACCCTCATAGCACTTCTCATAATCTAGTAAATAAATTAGATTTATTGTTGACTTTTCAAGAGCAGAAGAGAGAACAGTTGGTTTCAGATGTTTAAGTCTTTGAAAAAGCTTCCCTGGCACAGGAATTTTAGACCAAGGAATAGAATTATACATTTTAGTTTGACATACTTTGTGTTTATTTAAAAAGGCTGTGGAAGACAGAGAGGGTAAAGGTTAAAATAATATTAACTGAGCCCTCCAAATCTATCAGTTTCATTCTCCTTTTCTTGAGTATTACTGTAGTCAAAGTAGTTAATCAGAATCAGAAAGCCACATTAGCATTGCTGACATTAATTTGTCAATAGTGAATTGAGAGGGTGGAAACTGGAGGGGGAAAATAAACCCACAACAACCCAGCTTCTGGCTCACACCACATTGCCAAAGATATTTGCATTAATATCTGTAAGAAATTGTGTTAACGTGAAATCTTTCCAAAACCTGAATTCTGTTACAAGCTTAACAGTAAAATAGTTTCCTAGGACTGCTTATACTGAAAAATTCAAGGAATTTATAGTTTTGTTTTAATGTTCACTTGAAAGCTTTTGGATAATTGCACGCTCAGATGATGGTGTGTTTAAAAGGGTCTTTGTTAACCTCTTTGTCCTGCCATGTACAATGGAAGCAGTGCTGGGGATGTGTGTTAGCAGCATCATGTCCTGGCATCCCACAGCCCTTGGTTCCTCCCCGTCTCCTTTCACCAGGCTCAGGAGAGTGACCTGACAGTGAAAAGGGTTAAATAAAAATAACATTGCTGCAAACTGACTTAATGAGATGTAGCGAATGTCGCTATTTCTGTTCTGTGACGTGTGCTTTGGAAGTGGGGTCACAGCAGAGCTGAGTAAGTTCCTAAGCAGAGAGAAATTAAAAAAGCAAGAAGATTGGCTCCAGCAACTAGTCCAGCTGCTGCTAGTACAGAAACTTGCCTTGTCTGGACAAGTTTTACTGACCCCAGTCTCTGGCTTCTGTCTCTTGCCTGGGGATGTTTTTGTGGCATAGCTATTCCTCTTTCCCCTACTAGCGCATTTTTGGTGTCAGTCTCCTTTCTCCTCCTCCTCGGCGCTTGAAAGATTTCTGGGAAGGCTGTCAGTTGTTTCTTTTTGCTGCTGAGGGAAGGAGGTGAAGGAAGGCAGTATCATTTTGGAGGCAGGGATAGGGAGAAGAGGGCAGGACAGGAAGAAGTGTGAACGCTGCAACTTGGGCTGATATTTCTGTACTCTGTGCTAAAATAACCTCCATCTAAATACTGATGTACTGGGCATCTGCCAAGAGTCCCTCCCCAAACCTGTGTGAAAGGTGCACGGATACACTGTAACTTTGATGTTCTAATAGCCATGATTCTTCCTGAAAGAGTGTTGTTTTTTGTTTAAAGTAAGCCCCTTGTTACTGCAAGGGCAGTTCTTTGTATGTAATCCATGGCTTTTCTTTTATTAATGCCATGCTGTATCACAGTCTGAAACCAAAACTGGCTGCTGCTTTTGTTTCTTTTTCAGCTGAGAGTTGTCTCAAACCGTGTATCAGCCAGTCAATTTTACTTCTAGTACAAAGACATTATTCAACCCCTCTCCCAATTTAATCCTCTGTGTCTCTCATCTGAACCCATATAGCACATGAATAGAATGTCAGTTGCTCACAAATCCATTGCTGTGCAGGCTTTTATATAAACAAAGTCCTAAGGATAAGCAAATGCCTTCCTTCTAATTAGCAGCATGTTTTGTGGTTCCATACATTCCAATATGTAATAGACAGCTCTGGTGCCTAAAATAATCCCAGGGAAAACACTTGTATGCCGTGAAGATTGGGGTGGGAGGGAGAGGAGGCAGGAAAAAGTGTTGTCTGTGTTCTTGGAAGCCTTTTCTGTCTTCATTTGGATGCTGTCAGCTTCTTTTACACAAACATTACAGCATCCAAGAGGAATTAGAAAGGCTTACCCGTGACCACATCAGATTTTGGGTTTGTCAGGAGAAAGCAATGCAGAAGCAGGACCTTGGCCCCACTGGGTTCATTTTGGTTTCAGCACGCTGATAAATGCCTCCTAATGCTGGAAAGAGGTAAGGCTGACTGTCTAGGTGGAATACAGGAAATTTAAAAGTCTTACCTCATAGATTAGAAATGGGTTTTGGATCTGTGAAAGTGCTGTGTAAGTCCGAAGTAACAGTTACTGTCTGTTGTGGTGTCTGTAAAGTTGCACAGCAGCTTCCCTTTTATACCAGTCTGTTATGAAGTGGTTAGGGACCACTTGGGACAGAGAGACAAAAGTGGGATGCTTCTGGTCAAATGGCTTTTAACTGAGATAATAGTGGTCAAATTGAGCCTTTTAACTTCAACAAGGTTTTTTTGTGAGTCAGCTTATCCCAGCATCTGTGAAAATAGGAAAGGCAATAGTTTCGGTTTGCATCCCAGCCTTTTGCACCAGTCTGTGCCATACCCAGTTCTGGGACCTCACTAACCTGTGCAGGGCTAAACAGTTTGGATGTCTGTGAGCTCAGGAGCCTAAAGGCCCAACAGCTATAGGGCAGCAACAACAGCTGATCCTGGGGCTTTTTACCCATTGCTAAGTGGAATGTAATCTTCATTGCCAAAGCCCATCAGCTAAAGTTGTGATTTTGGGAAACAAAACCAAATGAGCTGTCTCATACAGCTGCACGATCTCCTTGAGGTGCAGATCTGCTGGCTGCACACAAACCAGTGCAGTCATTTTGCCATGCAGAAGTACATCCTGGTTCCTAATACTTGCACCTTGGCCCATAAGGGAGGTGAGAAGGACATAGGAGAGAGTCAATCGGATGAACCAGAAATGAGTTGCCAGTATTTAATGGTGAAGGTGATTAACTATTGCGACAACTTACCTAGGGGATGTGCCTGGACTTTTATGATCTGAAGTCTGTAAGTCTAGATTGGATGCCTTTCAAAAGAAGGTGTTTTGGCTGAACTGCCAGTCCTTGGGCTTCATACGGGAGCACAAAATGTCCTGGCCTGTGCTGTACATGAGGTCAGACCAGCTCAAGGGTAGACAGTTTCTATAGTGCAGCTACTCTTCTGACTTTCTGCTGCTCTCCAGGCCACTACGGTGAGTTGGTGGTGCAGTTCCACACCTCACAGAGAGGTCCTTCCCCATGACCCCGGTGCCCCCCATACCCGTGGTGTGCAGACCTGTCAACCTTCCCACCATTCATGGGCAGCTCTTTTACAGTAACTGCTCGATCATCTGAGAGATCATGACCATCATGATCCCCTGTGACCTCAGGCACCTTGGGAACCCCACAAAGACGGGAAGACAAATGAAGCATTTTCATCCCATCCTCCCAGGAGCTCCCAGAAGTGGACATCTGTAGCAGCATAAATTGTGGGGAAGGAGGCCAGTGGTGAGCCCAGTCCCTGTATTGGGAGCCTTCCCTTGTCTCTTGGCCAATGCTGGCAGAAGTCACTCTCATTAGCAAAGTATCAGGAAGGCACCAGTGGCAACTCTGCTGTCAGTGAGCAGCTGTTCTGGTGGTGTCCTCAAGGGATGGGGCGCCTGCAATCTGAGATTCACCCTTTTTCCACACAGAAGTAATTTCCCAAAATATTTACCATGGTTTTGATCTTTGCCCAAAACTGAAATTTCTTTTCTATCGCTGGAACATAATTTGGATTTGGAAAGAGTGAGACTCTTCACTCACCAGATGAGGTTGTACACATGTAAAACATTGGTATGACTTTCCATTTGGTTTGGTTAGAGACAAAGATGCTGCTAAAAATTCAAATCTAAGAGTCTTACTTAAGCATTAACCTTTTGCAATTGGTGTAAGAGGCCCACATAAATGTAGTTACAAAGTCTTATGTTTTAATAAACTTGAATAGATTTTAAATTGACAACTTCTAGGAAAATAGAAACCCCTGCATTTATGTCCTGAAATATAATGAAGTGGGGTTAAAGCTGAATTTTTAGCCTTTCTTTTCCTACTCTTTTTTTAAAATGTGTGATAATCTTCTTTTAATGTTGCAGCAACAGTTTGTAGCACATAAATAAATGTGTTGACCGTGAGAGTTGGAGTGGTGCATGGCTGACTGGAGAACTTCCTTCACATCTCATCTGCAGGACACTGTCCCCATACCAGTGTTAGCAGCAGCCTCTCCAGTCACCCAGGCAGTGCAGAAAAAGCCTAAAACTATCTGTTTTCGTCACACACACAGAGGGCTGTTTCAATGGAAAACTTGAGCCGCTGATATTTCCGTAGAGATCGGCTTAGATCCATGATAACACTTCTCAAGGACTTACGTCTTCAGTTTTCTTAGCTATTTTCTGCAACTCCCTAAACAAAAATATCTCTGCCTCAAATTCAGAAAGGTCACTGTCTTCAACCACAAATTTAATTAACAGCTCTCCCCTTCTACAGACCTTTTCGTTCTCCTCTTTAGTTAATTTTAACCCAGTGTCCCACATTAGGAGCCTGTATTTTCCACTTGAGGGAGTAGATGCTCACAGGAGTGGCCCCAGGGAAGCTCAGCTCAGTAAGCGATCACCAGTGGGAGCCAGGGTTATACACGGCATTACACCGTGGAAAGCTTCCCATCTCCTGTTTCAGACAAAATGTCTACAAAAACAATACTACTGCTTTGCTAAATTCCTGCATTCTGCAGATGGGAAGCTCAATTTCTACAGGGAAAGCGAGGCTGTTTTGGGGCAGCTCACGGTGCTCTGTCTTTTTGCTGCTGCTGCTAATTTTTGTGAGCACCATAGAATGCAGTAGAAAATTGAAACTGTGTGAAAGATCAACAAATCAGTGTAGAATGTCACGCAGCAACATCTGTTAACTTTGGCTCTATCTCATATCCTCCTGACCCCCTCCTTCCCAGCCACAAGTCTCCTGTTTTGTGAGAGCTCCGAGTGATAGGGACTTGGAGGGGAGGGGTGTGGAAATGTCTCGCTATTTCTCAGTGGTCTGAAGGGCTTGCAAAAGTACCATCTGGAATGAAAGCTTAATGTTTGTGTGTTTCTTTATTTTTGGTTATGAAACAAATGGGAATTTGCTGAATGAATTAATTGTATTGCTCTGTAAAAGTCTACCTTGAGAGCCATTATGTATGGGAGCTTACAAAGCCCGTGGAGAGAAAGGAAAGTGGCTTCCCTTTGTAATTAGGGCTTTCAGGAAATCATTGATTACAGAATCAAGTAGGGTTGCTCAGAGACATTTGTTTGATAGTACTTCACATAAATGAAATTTGTGCCTAATAATAATTTTGCTAGTGACACTGGAAGCAGCTGTACTCTCTAATGGTAAACTTGCCCTGAGTAAAGCTTCACCCCTTCCTTCTTGTCCAAACAATTATAGCTAGTGAAACATCACTTCTAATCTGTAGGTCCCAGTAAAAAAATGTAAATCATGGAGCGATGTAGTGAACAGTATGTTCTTAATGGGATGGTGTTTGTCTGCACCAAGTTAATGCTTGTTCTTTATATTGCGTATAAAAAAAGTAAAAACAAAACCTTGACCCAGTATGTAGAAATTTTAAACTTTTTTCTTTTTTTCCCGACAGGGTCAGCATATTTCATTAGCTCCCATTCAAAAGTTAGAAGAAACTTTGTATGAATATCAGCCTCTGCAAGTGGAGACATATGGACCACAAGTTCCAGAGCCTGAAATGCTGGGAAGGCTGGGGTAAGTAAATCAGCGCATTTTAATTCCCATTTCATGGCATTATAGCTGGGATTGTTACCATCTTCAGATTGCCAGGGATCTTTTTTTTTCTTTCTTTTTTTTTTTTTTAAGGATATTAACCAAATATTAGACTTCTTGCCCAACCAACATTTTGTTTGGGTGGATAAGCTGAAATTTTTGGTCCTCTTGCCTTTATAGATCTATTGAGAGCTGGACTGGATTGCATTAGTGTTTTTAAGGTTGTCCTTGGCAGTCATAGTGAAGTAGCTGTTCATTTTCAGTTGCACGGTATTAAAAAATAAATAAATAAAAATCTGGGGCTTAATTTACCCAGCTGTAAGCCAGTAAAAATATTAAAGTTGGGCTGTTTGCCATGGAAAAGGGTAGATTTACTTGTCGACTGCTGTCTACAGTCAAACTGTGTTTGTGAGAAATGAAGCACAGAGCTTAACTTTGTCAAAAAATATAATGAAGGGCTGGTCCAGCAGCTTGGCAGCATCGTGGTGTGCAGCCATGTTTGGAAGGGAGTTTGAGAGCCTTCTGTGCCTGGGTAAGGGAGATAGGAAGTCCAAAAGTGATGTGTGTCCTCTCGAGAGATGTGTTCGTAGCTGAAATGCCACCTGAAAACGTGTAGCTACTGGGGGAGCATCACGCAGCTCATCATGGCCTGACTCTTAAGGTCATCAGCACTTCCAGTGCCTGAGAAGCTGCGTGGCAGAACGAATGTGCAGGCTGGCAAGGCAAGAAAGAGTTTAAAAAATAACAGTTTACGTTTGGCTGTGCAATCTGGGAAAACTGAAGCCACTAAGTACTGAACAAAGTTGAGGCAATTTAGTGTGCCGTTTCAGAGACCACTGAAATCCAAACAGGAATCCCATCTAGTTCACTGGCATGGGAGAAGTTGTATCTCATCCAGGAAATGACAGAGGTAGATAGACTAAGTAAGGTAAATAAGCAACCTAATGGTGCTTCAGAATACTGAAGGCTGTCTGGGATTGAGGCTGTCTCCATTTTTACTGTTTCTGTGTCCTCCTGATGCCTGTAATTTTTATTATCTGGTATCAAGCCTCTGCAACCAAGTATTAATTAGCAGTTTAAACTTGGGCAGAGCCTGGTTCAGCCTTTGCCACCTGTTTGGATGGAGCACAGCTGTGAGGGACCTCCAGTGTGAGGGGAGCTCGGAGGCCCCCTCAGCCTCATCGCAAATGAGAAAAAGATCGCTTGTGTGGGATTCCCTTTGCCTGTGCCCCATGAATCCTGGTGTCCAAATCCATCAGGAACACTGTCATCTATGTCCACTGCATTTGATGGCACCGGTTCTGAGGCAGCCCAACACTTCGCAAAACAAAATCCTTTAAATCCTGCAGTTGTGTTGCAACGTCCACGTGGGAATGTGTTCGGAGGAGGGTTTGCAAATAATGCCACAGTCTTTTCTTGGAGACATTTTTAAATGTGTCATTTTCCTCCTGTGAGCAGGAACAGCCAGGCTTGTTGGGCTTGGCTCTGGAGGTGATGAAGGAGTCGAGGGGTGCGGGGTGGCTGTGGCAGCAAGGGGAGGCTCACGAGTGGGTGGGTGGGTTGGTGGTGCCCACCAGAAGAGTTCTTCTGAGTCCCGAGGCTGTTTGCCATTCCAAAACAAATACATCAGAGCTGTGGGTTCCCAGCCAGTACAGCTCTAACCCTATTCCATGGGGTGTCTGAAATACCTTAAACCGTGCAGGCTGTTGGTTTATATATTTGTGTTTCTGTGTTTATATGAACTCATGCGCATTTCCTGTTGATGATGAATTCTTAACTAATGTGCCTCTGTCCCTGCTTTGGGGCTTTTCAGGCAGCTGCATACAGCTGCCTGGGTGAGGCAGAAGAGCTGGGCACAATGTAAACCTCTCCAGCTAAAGATTCTCGGTTTCCTATTCATTTGCACTTATAAAAGGCCAAGCTGGACGGGGCTTTGAGCCACCTGGCCTAGTGGGTGGCATCCCTACTCATAGCAGGGGGTTGGAACTAGATGGTCCTTAAGGTCCCTTCCAACCCAAACCATTCTATGATTCTAAATGTATTTAATATTTTTTTCTATTTTTAGTTTCTCCCTCTCTTCATTTTCCTGTTAATAAGTTTGCAGTCTGGCTATTTATTGCTGCTAAATAATTCTCTCAAATGTACAGGCTGTTATCTGAGTTTCTGGAGCCAGAATAATGGCAAAGGCGCTGTCAACCTGGTGACTTAGAATTCACTTCAGGTAGCATAATTTATTGACCCTTTTTTTTAAATATAGTTTTTTTATCTTCAAAACACTCAGTAGGTAGAGTTTTTGGAATATTCCTTAATCTCTTACCTTCTGGAAGACTTGCTTTAGGTTTCAGAATTTTTTTCTTTTTCTTAGTGAATTGCTGTAATGAAGGACACAACTGGCAAGCAGGTTTTAGCAAAGAGCAAGAAAAAGGGTAAATCCTTCAGGGATCATGTAGAACATTTGTAAGGAATCTTCTATAATTTAAAAAAAAATGCTTTTTAAGATGACTTGTATTATTTGCTTATTATAAGCTTTTCAAAAAACTTCATGAGCAGACCATAAACTTGATTTTGCATTTTTCCACTGCTCTTCTGTGTGGAGTTTGCATATTTTGCGAAAAAAGAAATTTATGTTCAAATTGTTCTTACAAATTTGTTTTCAATTTCCCCCAGGGATGTAAATTTTCTTTTTTTTTCCTAAGTGCTGCAGAAAAGCATTAACATCCTTATGCACTTTTTTGTTAGGGTATTGGAAATCTTTGAATAATGAAGATTTAGATTCCCC